>PVKC010023287.1:0-17336 GCA_004027635.1 Crocidura indochinensis
AAAGAAAGAAAGAAAGAAAGAAAGAAAGAAAGAAAGAAAGAAAGAAAGAAAGAGAAAGAGAGAAAGAAACAAACAAACTTACATTCTAACAAAGAAGACAAGAAAAGGGCAAAATGATCAGACAAGTCAGAATAAAAGAGCTTGGATAGGTTTGCAAGGTTCTATATGGCATATATATTCATATCTTGCCCTGTCAGAATGAGCTTTCAAAATGTTGCTTCTAAAATAAGCCTCAAGGAAAAAGTAAAGATAAGAAAGAAAAGAGACATTGTTTGCCAAACTGTTATTTACAAAAATAAAAATCATTGTCATCTAGGCACAGATAGAACAGGATGAGGGCAAAAGCTTGGAGGTGACAAAACAAGAAATGTTTCCAGAGTTCTCTGGTAGAGAAATCTGTCTGGAATCCAGGTTACACCGTCCCTGCAGGGGAGGAATGGAAAGATTCCATTTCCTGTAGGGAAAAAATAGAAAGATTTGCAGAGTATAGAAAACTAACTCTCCTTGTATAGAAGAGTCTTGATTTTCAGGCCAGCGTTGAGGTTGTTAGAAATATGTCAAAAAGTAGAAGGAGGAGGTTCAGAGAGACAGTACAGCAGATAGGGTGCTTGCCCTAAATGCAGCTGAGTCAGGTTCTATCCCTGGCATACCACATGGTGCCCTGAGCCCTGACACAAATAGTATAAGGAAATGGGACTGGCAAACAGTACTAGTACTTAAGGGACTTTCCCCGCACATGGTTGACCCAGGTTTAATCCCAGGCCCTCCACATTATCCCTCAAGCCTACCAATAGTGATTCGTAAGTACAGAACCAGGAGTAAGCACTGAGCACACCAATTTGTCTTCCCAAGTAAGATGCCCCCCAAAATAATGCATTAAATGATCAAAGCAAATGTGTATGCCTGGGGTCATAGAGATAGCATGGAGGTAGGGCATTTGCCTTGCATGCAGAAGGACGGTGGTTCGAATCCCAGCATCCCATATGATCCCCTGAGCCTGCCAGGAGCAATTTCTGAGTGTAGAGTCAGGAGAAACCCCTGAGCGCCACCAGGTGTGACCCAAAAACCAAAAAAAAAAAAAAAAAGCATGCTTTCATTAAAATTCAGGTGAAATTCTGTTTTATTTTTTTTTAAACTTGATTGATTGGTTGGTTGGTCTTTTGGGCCACACCCAGCTGCTCTCTGCACTCAGAAATCACCTCTGGCAGGCTGGGGGACCGTATGGGATGCAGGGATTCAAACCAGGTTCCTTCTGGGTCAGCAGCATACAAGGCAAATGCCCTACCGCTATGCTATCTCTCCGTCCCAAAAATTCTGCTTTACAACTATAACATGTTGTTACTATATGAACTTGTTATGAATTTTCTTTCAGGAAGCATTGCCATACTTTTCTGTTTTGATCAACAAATGTTATTCCCTTAGTATTAAAAAGCCCCCCCACCAAGGTAATTTCAAATTAATATTTGAACTTTTATTCCCTGTATGGTGAATAACAAAGCACCTTACTTGGCCCTCCTTTCTAAAAATAAACACCATATAAGATACAATAAAATAGTTTAATGCACCAATTATTTAGTTAATTATTACAGGGTAGGAACTTATCTGGGTCATCTCAACTTTATGGAAATTTGGTAGACTGAATTAATTTCCTTTGTAGTTTTCCCAGACAAAAAGAGTACTGGCAGATAAGAGAACAGAAGTCCCAATTCACCCAAGAGATGAAGTTTCTCAAGAAATTTTTTGTTTGGTTTTGGCTTGGGTATTTTTTCTTGTTTGTGATATTTTTATTTTTTAATAATATCTTTATTTAATCACCATGATTACAATAATTATTGTAGTTGGGTTTCAGTCATAAAAAGAACATCCCCGTCAGTGCAAACATTCCCACCATCAAAGCCTCCCTGTTTTTTGTTTGTTTGGTTGGTTGGTTAGTTGGGTTTTTTTGGTTTTGGGGTCATATCCGGCAGCCCTCAAGAGTTACTCCTTGCTCTACGCTCAGAAATCACTCCTGGCAGGCTCGGGGGACCATATGCCAGGATTTGAACCACCGTTCTTTTGCATGCAAGGCAAACATCCTACTTCCATGCTATCTCTCCAGCCCCTTTTGTTTTGTTTTTAATCATAGAAAAAGTAACATGGTTACAATAGATGTATGTGTTCGTGATAGACAAAATTACTAATCCACTAGGGCCAACATGTCCAAGACCTCTCACTACCATCCTGGTGTTACTTCTTGTCCACTTCTTCCACCCCTATACTGGCTGCCAAGTCCCAATGGCATGGTAACCTCCATTCTGTATTCAGGAATCCAAGAGCCTGTTATCATTAGATATTGTCCTTTGCTGTCTTGTTTCATAAGTCTTCTCTGAGTAAGATCATTTAGTATTTATCCTTCATCTTCTCACTAATCTCACTTAATATGAACTACTCTAGTTCTATCCAAGTTGTAGCAAAAGGCAAAATTTTATCTTTCTTTACTGTTGACTAAAGAAACAGCGATACATCTATACAATGGAATACTATGCACCTTTTAGGAAGTCATGAAATTTGCCTATACATGGATGGACATAAAAACTATTATGCTGAGTGAAATGAGCCGGAGGAGAGGAATAGACATAGAATAGTCTCACACATCTGGGGGATATAAGAAAAATAAAAGATGGGATGGGGGAGAAAGAAAAAGAAAAGACATTATGTTAATGTGTAGAGACAATAGAGATGGGGGGGCAGCCCATGGCATAAAGCTTGCCACAAAAAGCGGTGAGTGCAACTAGAGCACTAATGGCAATGACAACTACCATGACAATGAAAGAGAGAGAGAGAGAGGGGTAGAATGCCATCCTATAGACAGGCAAAGAGTAGGGTTGGAGAGGAAAATGGGGAGCATTTGTGGTGGAAAAATTGTACTGGTAAAGGGCAGTGTATATTCTATAACTGAAACTCAACTATGAACATTTCTGTAACCATGGTGCCTAAATAAATTATTTTTAAAAATAATTTTAAAAATGAAATAAATTCTTTTTGGGTTTTCCTTTTTGGAAAACCTTTTTTCCTTTTTTTTTTTGACCTGTTTTTCTTGTCACATTGTTTTTTCCTCTCTTTGTGGACCAGATTCAATTTATCACTACTTGGATATTGAACACTTATTGCAAATTAAAGAGAAAGTCACCTCAGGCAACTCTCAAGCACAGACTTATTGGAGACCTGATGATACTGCAAATCATTAAAGAGCTTAGGTTCTCTACCACTGCCCTCATTGATCAAATAGAGGGCACTGCTTTGAAGCCAGCAAGGACCCCCGGGACTGACCTAATGCATTTTGCCATCAGCTTTTGAAGTTTATCGCATTACTAATGTTAGAACCTTTGAGTTTTGCTGACTAGTTTAATCATATTGATGTACAATAGTACTATTAATGCTTTTAGAAATGATTTATCCTTTTTTGTACCAGTTCCCTCTGCTTGATTCATTCATTTTATTTACAATTTTGTAATTACAAGACTTCTCATAATGTTTCTTTTTCTGCTCAGTCACAGTAAAGGCTATAGTATCTTATTTCTTTTATGATAATTTGTTGCTATGGAAATTGTTTTCAAGTATGGAATTAGTTGTCCAGAAATAAGAAATAAATAGGAGGAACACTTTCTAAAATTGTGTTTAAAGACAGTGACATTAGAAGAGACACTGGTAAATGAAACAAGCCCAGATTTACTGACCAGAATGGACTTTACCAAGGAAGTTGGAAATGGGCTGAAAGGCTGCAGTGGATTATATTAGAGAAATATTAGCATTTTGGTAGTGGGTATTAAGGGGTGACATTGTACTTCTTAAATTTGTCAACATTTACGCTTTTGTAAACCTACAACTTTTTCCAATTTTCTTGAAAATGCCTTAGAAAATATAATCTATTTAAACTAAATTGTCATGTAATTATTACATAATTATTGCATGATAGAAGACAAAGTGCTAGATTCTGAGAAATACAGAGAAACACAAGTCTGTAAAACTGTGTTACAAGGGAAATTTGTTTATCACTGTATATTTTTATTTTATTTCTTCTCTTCCTTTTTCTTTTTTCTTTTTACTTTCTATTATTTTTTAAATAATTTTGCTCTCACCTGGAAACAAATGTATTATATCAACTATGTCAACTCTGTGGTGCATGTTCTTTAAACAAAGTGAATTAAAAAACTGTTACAATGGAAGAAATACGATTCATGACACAATGTCAAAGCAAACTAGGTAGGTACATAACTCCAGTACAAAATAAAACATGTTGGGAATCAGAGAAGACAAATAAAATTTTGGTTGGGGACCAGGAGACAGCTCAAAGGACTAGAGTGCAAGCCTCACCTGGGAGGCCCTGACTCAATACCCAGCACCATATGGTCACCAAAGTTCTGCTGTAGAGAACCAATCAGCATTCAAGGAATAGCCCCAAGATAGTAAAAAAAATAAAATAAAATTTAATGTAATCTGACAAGCTGAGTGTGAATAAATTAAGATGTGCATGGAAAGAAAAGCTAATGCGACCAGCATGCTGCATAAGGAAGATGTCTTCATGTTTACATTTACATTTTCTTAAGACTTGTCTCATAACCCACAAACCCACATAGATTTTGAGCTAAGGGTAAGGACATGTGGCCAAAGAAAATACAGACTCACAGTGTTGAACAGATTCCCTAAGGGCAGAGCCTAAGAGAAGGATTTTGGGTAAGCATGATTTATTAAGTGAGTGTTGTTGGGCTAGAGAGAAAAAATAGAGTTGAGAGGAGCCATAAAGGTAGAATAGTAGGTAAGGCATTTGTACATGGTGGACCCATGTTCAATTCCCAGCATCCTATATAGTCCCTAGGCACTGTCAGGAGTAATTACTGGGTACAAAGTCAGGAATAATTCATAAGTACCTCTGGGTGTGGCACAAAATACACCAAAAATAATAGAGCTGGGAAAGGAATACAGTTAAGATGTAACAATAGTCTGGACTTTTGGCTGGTCTCTTGGAGAGTTTTGAAGCAAATATAATGTCCCTATAGGGAACCTACTTGAGGAAACAATAATGTACTCTCTTTGAAGAAGACATTGACTTCCTCCAATGGAAGTGATGATTAACTGACCTGATGAACTTACTTTCTGAGTAAAGCATGATTCTCCAAAGAAAGGCAGAAATGAGCTGCTCACAGAAATGCTATACCCAGGATCTGAGTACACTAGCAGTGTAAATATCTTTTTTTTTTATTTAATTTAGTTTAGTTTAGTTCTGTTTTATTCAGTTCAGTTTAATTTGGTTTTTGATCACTTCTGATAATGCTCAGTGGCTACTCCTGGTTTTGGTCAGGAGACCATATGAGGCTCCATGGATGAAATCTGGGGAAGCAATGTGCAAGGCAAGCACTTACCCAGGCTGAACTATCTCTCTGGACCCAGGCAGTGGAAACATTTTCAAATTGTTAACATGGGGCTAAAGATGTGTGAAGTACAGAATTTTATTCCAGGCACCACAGGGACACCCCCCCCCCACAAATACTGCAGAGTGTGTGACTCCTAATTATCAATCTAGGAGTAGGCCCTGAGTACTTCCAGATGAGACCCTCCAAAAAAATTGTTAACAAAGATAAACTTTGAACTTAAAATTCTATACACAATTCTCAAGCAAATCTTTCAGAACGGCTGAGAGCAATATTACACTAACAAGATGACTACTCTCAAGAAAGATAAATGCATGGTAGGTGATGGAAGCTATTATTTAATCATAAGTTTACTAGTTACTTTTCATAACTGCTAATTTAAAAATCAACAGAGAGTTGGATCTGGAATTAGAGATGGTGATATAAGAAGGGAAGAAAGAAAAAATATCAGAGGACATTAAATTTAGTATCAGAGTCTCTGAAAGAATAAATTAGGGGCCAGAGAGACAGTGCAGGAATTAAGATACTTGCCTGGCTTGTGACTGACTCTGGTTGGAATTCCCAGAATCACATAACTGCCTAAGCACAGTTAGGGCTCACTTCTTTATTATAAAGCCAGGACTAGACCAGCTCCACAGATCCTCAATATCCCATCTAGTCCCCCAATTTCCTCCAGAAGTAATTTCTAAACACAGAGCAGGAGTAAGTCCTGAACACCCCCAGAATTTGTTTATATTAGGGTCATATAGTTCTACAGTTCAGCACCAGCCAGCCATAGATGGGGTCTACCTCTTTTATTAAGACATTGGCCTTTTAAAATAAGACCCTAATCATGATTGGCTGCTGAGTTTCCCCTTGACAGTCAGAAGAGACGGTTGAGAGAGTCCTGGCAGTTGGAAAAGACAGAGGAGCGGGAAGAGAATTAGTTGGTTGGCAGTTGGAAAAGAGAGTTGGAGGAGCAAGAAGAGAGTTTGTTGACAGTTGGAAAAGACAGATGGATGGTCCCAAGCCCAGCTCTCTCCCCCTCTTTATCTCTCTCCTGGTCTAGGGATTTGTCATAAGCCCCTGGGCTTCTCTAATAAATAAGACTGTGATATTTGTCAGAGTCTTGCCTGAAAGGCTCAGTGGACTCCAACAGCATGGGCCCATCTCCAGCAGGTCAGATCTGACAGGGTCATATAATGAAAAAAAAATTGGTCTCCTTGCCCATAATTCTAAAAATAGTCAAAAATAATTTATTTATTCAAGTTTTATATTTTAATATCTAGACCTAGTACTTTTGTGAGCAAATGCTAACTACTTACTTAAATTAATTCACTTTTATTCCTAGTATAGAATCTACTACTTTTATATTTTTTTAAATTTTAAATTTTTATTTTTAACTTAATTGCATGGCATAGAGTCATAATTTATACATGTGTTTTGTGAAACAAAAGTTCCCTAATCATTACCTAGAAGTAAATATTTGTCATGTTTTAGTCAATTCTTTTGGCATTTATGTCCATAGTTCTACATAACATGCTTATATTACTATTAATTGACTCTTCTTTGACATTATTGATTGCTTTTCCAGAAACTAAAACTTAATATACTTTGCCCTGACCCCATGTTTCCTTATGAATCTACCATATATGATCAAACTATCACTCAATCATCACAACATAGTATTCATCGAGACTTTTATGTTCAGTACCTACATTCAGTTGGTCAAATTTCCTAGATTCCATTCCCTGCCACTCCAGTTTGAAGTCATATGAATTAATTATCTTACATAGGAAATCTTCAGGTTGCAAAGAAAATCTGAGCAACTAGCTGTTTCACAGAAAACTTTTCAACCCATTCCTCTTTTTGTATCCCTATTTGATTTCCACTTCAGAGAATTCCATAGCACAAATAAGTTGCTTCTCAGTTTTCTTCATCTGAATGTATAATTAATTTCTTCTAAGTACACAATGAAATTCTTTTCTGGTTGTTTCACCTGGCAATGCACAGGGGTTACTCCTAGTACTGTATTGAAAGGTGGCGCTCAGGGACAATATGAAATGTCGGGGATCAAACACAACTTGGTCACATACAAGGCAAGCACCTTTCCCTATATGCTATCTCTCCAGCTTCAATATTGTGTAGTTTTTTTTTTTCAGACTGTTTAGGCAGCTTGGGACTCAACTTTCCAAGTTGTCTGAAACAGTTTTTTTTCTCTCATCTTCACACCTTCCACCTTCTCAAGTGCTGTCTACTCACTTGTTCCTTTTGGTTTATATTTTTAAAAACCTCCACTTACTGTCATGTATACAATATGAGAAGGAATGCAATAAATGCATATGTCCAATCCATCATATTTCATTGAACAGTTCATATTATTTGTCCTACTTCTGTTCCATTCTAAAGTTATCAAAACCTTAACAGCCCCTCAAAAGTCCCTCAAAAAATATATACTATTTTTGCCTACAAATTTTTGTTTTGTTTTGGGACTATGCTTAGTAGTAGTCAGGATTTATTCCTGGCTCTATGCTCAGAGTGACACCTGGCACTTGGGGGACCATATATGGTATTGAGAATTGAGTCAGGTCTGTTATGTGTCTTACTTCATACTATCTCAAGAGAGTTCTAGGTACTAGCTCATCAGCCCTTTTGCCTACAATTTAACTCTGATATTTTCCACAAATTAAACCATATGTTTTGTAAATATCTTTTTCAGATAACTGTTTTTTGCTTACCAGATCTTCTATTTCTTACTTCATTTCTAGGGAATAATTTTCTTATTTCTTAAGAATAGCAGTCTTAAAGTGTGATTTATGGTTCCTGAGGGCCTTTTTGGTCCACATGGTCGAAACTATTTTCAGACTAAGATCAAGGTATTGTTTGTCTTTCTCACAGTATTGACACAGACACCAGTGGTACAAAAGTAATGTACATGCTGATGCCTCAGTACAGACCAGACTGTGGTACTGAACTAGACTGAGAATCACAGTATTCTTCTCTCTTGCCCTCTCAAATGTCACTTTCACTTCACAGTTTACTAGGTGAAGCAGAAAGAAAACATTAATTTTATTAAAATGACCCTTAAGCAATGTCTTTTTAATATACTCTGGAACCTAATGGGAAGCACTAAAAGCATTTCTGCTGAATACCAACATATGATGGTTGTCTCAAGGAAAAACACTTGCGTGATTGAATTGCAAGCTGACGTAACCAGTTTTTTCATGGTACAGCATCTTTACTTAAAAGAATGACTGACAGATGAACTATGGCTATTCAGACCTGGATAATTGGCAGACATTTTCTCAAAATCGTATGAAGCAAGCTCATTAGTCCATGGAAAAAAAACCACTGGTAAAATTTATCACCAGTAGTAAAATTTAAGCTTTTGAACAAAAATAAGAATTTCAGAATATCTGTAATTTTTTTTACCAGGAGTTTTACAGGCTCCTAATATAGAAACTTTTCTAATGAAATCAGCAGCAGGGTTAATGAAAGGTTTGGCCACAGTGTTTCAAGATATGAATTCCTCAATAAATTTTCATATCCCCCAATCCACAGTTTTACAAAATCATAAAAGGTAAAGTAAAAGGTACATTGAAAACTTGAGGACCGGGCAGGTTGCGCTAGAGGTAAGGTGTCTGCCTTGCAAGCGCTAGCATAGGTTGGACCGCAGTTCAATCCCCCGGCATCCAATATGGTCCCCCCAAGCCAGGAGTGATTTCTGAGCGGATAGCCAGGAGTAATCCTTGAGCATCAAACGTCAAAAACAAAACAAAACAAAAAGCTTGAGACAGGAAACTATATTTTCATGAAATCGAATATGCAAATTTTATTGATAGGATTTTTTTTAATTCCATACTGACACTAGCGCTAAGGAAACTACATTTTACAGAGTTTTGTGTACTAGCAAGAATAACATCCACTGTCACCTGAAGAAAACCTGGCAGCTCAACTACTGTGATACCTGGTGCCATGAGCAATTTTAGGCCACACTGTAAGCCAGGTGTTAGAAGTGCAAAAAAGAATGTGGCCCATAGGAAGCACTGAAAACTAAGATGTGGAAGGGGTGTCACCAGAAAAAGCAACATCTGGCAGCACGTGTCTGAGCATTGTAGCAATCCTTAATGAGTACCACACCATAACTTGTATCTCTCAAAAATGCAACCAAAAGCTAGAGAAACAGAAAAGTGGGTGGAGCACTTGCCTTGTATATGGATCTAATTCTTTGTGTGTGTGTGTGTGTGTGTGTGTGTGTGTGTGTGTGTGTGTGGTTTTTGGGTCACACCCGGCAGTGCTCAGGGGTTACTCCTGGCTCCATGCTCAGAAATTGCTCCTGGCAGTCACGGGGGACCATATGGGGCACCGGGATTCGAACCGATGACCTTTTTGCATGAAAGGCAAACGCCTTACTCCATGCTATCTCCCGGGCCCCGGATCTAATTCTTAACACTTAAGCCCCAACAATAGTCACCTCTGAGTAGAGAAATCAGAATAAACCCTAAGCAGAATTAGGTGTGACACCCAAAGCTAACCCAAAATATCAAATATTTTCACTTATGTTGAATGCTTATTTCTCCCTACTTGTTGCAGAGGCTATGCCAGGTATGCCTCATGAGATATCACACTAGAGTCTTGCATATAAAGACATGGTTTCTACCATGTGGGCCACATGTCTGAACCCTTGAATCATCACTTACTGAGACAACAGGTGATTCTTTAATAAAACAACTCATACATGACCAATTGGTCTATCTCAGATAAGTGTTAAACCTAAATTGATTAGTGTTCTAAAACCCAATCTGATATTTGTGCTTACATCCTTGTGTCATTCTAGTCATATTCTTGCATTTATATTTGGAATATCTCAATCTCTTGGAACCCCAGAGATCAGTCTGAGGTTGCCTTCCTCCAAAGGTTTCCTCTATATATTGTGAGAGATTCCTCCAAAGCTGACTTCCAGTGTCCAGGTCTAGAATTTAACACAGGAGTTTGGTCCCATTAGCATGGCTTGCATTGGGAACAGAGCTAACATTTGCTTGGTGCTTAGTGCATGCCCCACTCTAGCTTCAACCATTCATTCTTCATTTTTACCCCAATGATAGTTCCCTCACTTTCACCAAACTTATACTTGAAACTGGATGAGACCCAAGACCAGATGATCATAATACAATCAAAACAACTCTTTATTGTCTCCTACTATTTTGTGGACCTTATTTAGTAGAGATTATGTTTCCTTGTGCTTACATGGAAATGCCTCTTGATTCAGAAATAGTAATTATAACTCAGGTGTTGACTAACCTGACTGATCATTGATCACCACCCCTTAAATTTTGTACAACAGTGGTAATTACACGCAATCTTTTGAGATCTTCTCTCTCTCTTTCAAATAGCACATTCTCAGAGAAACTACCCTAGCTCTTTCTCTCAAGAGTCTATATCTAGTATTCTAAAAACAATGAGATATACTTTATCAAAAAAAATTCAAAGCCAATCTCTCCTGTCTGCCATAAGAGTGGTCACTGAGCCCTTCTCTTGCCCTCCATAGTTTCATAATATGAGTTAGACCTGAGCTCATACTCATCAAAGCTCTCCAGGCAAAATTTCTTCACTGCCTCTTCAGATGTAGAAAAAAGTAACTTCCCTGCTCCATGTTGGTGGATAAAAGCAAAGGAAGTCATCACATTTTCAACAATATATTCACAAATCTCCAAAATATCGACTCCTTTTTGTGCCATACCTGGCAGTACTTAGGAATTACGCTTCTTCACTCTGCTAGGAATCGTTCCTGGATGTGCCAAATTTAAGTCACCTGTGTGCAAGGCAAACATCCTAACTAATGTATTGTCTGTCACTCTGGTTCCAAGATATTACATGTTTTTATACCCTTGATATAATATATTTCTTAGTCAGGGTGCTAGAAATGTTCATAGTCTTTGATATCTATTGTACTGATGTTTCAGACAAAAGAAGTATATTTCAGTCCCATCCAGGAACTATACTATACTGGAGACAGCATATACATGCTCTAATAATAAAAGTAGTTATCTTCTTTGAATTTTATAAATATCTAAAAATATGCTCTAATAATAAAAGTAGTTAACTTCTTTGAATTTTGTGAATAGCTGATAAAATGCTAAAAACTAAGGGCACAGTGTTTAGTCATATACTGAAGGACCAGGGCCATGAAAAGCAGTGTAATCACATACACAAATTAGGTAGCACTTCTGGAAAATAAAAACTGAGTACATTATAGCAAAGAACCTACCTTCTTTGTTATGCATTGTGCTCCATCTACCCTCTTATATGAGTGCTCAGCTCACTTTTACCTCATTTGGATGCACATGAGGCTTTTTATTCCTCCAGATACACATTGCATAATTATTTTCCGCTCTAGTAGATGAATAGCTTAATTAGCTTTTTAATTTGATTTTAAGAGCTGAAAAATATAAATAATATTATGTTCTTTTTTTAATATTCTAAGTAATCACTTTTTTGATTAGTTATTATATATGCAAACTATACAAAAAGAACAGCGAAACTGTAAAAAGCAACATTTACTAAAAGCTATTTTTGACAATTAAGATTTCTCTTGTTTACATTAGAGAAATAGTACAAAAGTAACTGAACACATGCCAGAATAATTAGCAGCTTTTGGCTCATTTAAATTATGTGCACATTGCTATCTTAATGCATTTTTTAAACACTCACTTGCAATCCTATTTTATTCTAGGAAGAAAATTAATAGCTTTTTACTTGCATTGCTAGTAAAATCAAATTTGTTTCCTATTTTCATGGAAAACTCTATGTTCCTGGTTTTATAAACCTAATTTTAGTAATGGTTAAAGCATAAAATAATAACAATGGTACTTTGGGTTTATTCTATATTTCTGTATAAAAACATTCTTTCCTTTAAGATAATTCTTTATTATAGTAAAAAAAAAACATGCTGTTTATTTCATGTTCTCTATATAATGTTAAGTTCACTATATAGAGTTAATTCAAAGAATCATTTAATAATAATAATAAGAGGATTAAGACTGTGGTTTTATTTTTTCAGCAAAATGTCCCAGTAGATCCCATGGGGGGATAAATGACTTTTAAACACTTTCTTCTAAATTCACCTAATGATGTTACAAAGTAGTGCCTAGCAGTAAAGACATATATCCTCATGTTTTACATACTACCAGATTTAAAAAATAGGTAACAACAAAAAGATTATCTCTTCTCATTTGAAAAACATGCATGTAGATTATTTGCTCAGATTGAGAGCAGACCTAACAATCTGAAGTTTACAATAAATACTCATAAAATCCAAAGACATCACTCAGCTAAGTATAAGGATATGTCTTACTCAGACTTCAAAATTATGTGGAAACATTTACACAATCTCCTCATTCTTATCCTATACACAATTTTCTCAGGAGTCTTGTGAAACCACAAAAAAATATGCCACAATCTGAGTTTTCTAGGGGTTTCCTACAAACATATGACAAGTACAAAAGTCATAACTATATTAATGGACAGAGTTTGATGTTCCAAGATAAATTCAGACAGACTTCTAATAAATTTACAGAGGAAGATATTCCTTCTGCAGGAGATGGCCAAGTAAAAAGATTTAAAGTATATAAACCTTAAGAGGAGCCACTTTAGGCAAAAAGTGAACATTAGTCATGCTCCATCTAAGGAGCAGAGTAAGAATGCAGCCCTGCTTTATTCATGCAAATGTTTGCATAAGTAATACAAAGACAAAGTAAGACTATTCCTGTCATATAGGAACAAGTTCTTATCTACTAGGGATAAGAACTCATATATTTTACAATACAGGGGCACCTTCCACCTTGAACATATGTCATGTGGACCCAACTTAGATTCCAAATGATTAGACAGCGACCGTCCAACCCCGAACCCTAGATTTCAGACATAGAACCGACACAGTTCTCCACAACAGTTCCAGGAACCAATCTCTCTCTGGGACATTTTTAATACTGCTCTGGCACCAACATGCGCCAGTTTTGATATGACATCCTGACAATGAAGAAATGGCAACAACTTGATCTAAGAAAGCAGGTTGTCTTACCTCATCACCTAATGATAAGATGAAATTAGAAGACATTACATCCTTTGATATGTACAAAAGCCAAGTTCACTATCTACAGAAGACTGACTGACAACCATGACTGGGCAGAACTTATACTGGAACCAATAAAAAAAAAAGTTCTTAGTCTAGGCCTTGGCTTATAATCTGTACAACAACCAAGGTCTCTAATTCCAGAAGTCTGATTGAGACAACTGCAACCGAGCAGATTTTCTGCAAACATAATGAAAGACTATCCTAGGCTTCATCCTAGGAACAAGGCAAAATCCAAAACCACCAACTACACAAGACTGATTAAAACAACAGTGATGGAACAGAACTTCCAGAATCGTAAAGAAAGACTCCATCCTTGCTCTATCCTTTGACCTGTGCAAATACCAAGATCTCTAACTACAGAGGTCTGATTTTATCATGCACTACTGAACAGAAAGTTTCCAGACACCACAAAAGGACCTAGGGCAGTGGTCGGCAACATTTTTTATTTTCAGCTGAGCCAAATCTCGGCAAAACCACGATTGAAATTTATTTTGCGAGCCACATTTTTTTTTTTTTTTGGTTTTTGGGTCACACCTGGCAGCACTCATGGGTGACTCCTGGCTCTATGCTCATAAATCACTCCTGGCAGGCTCAGGGAACCATATGGGATGCTGGGATTGGAACCACTGACCTTCTGCATGAGAGGCAAATGACTTACCCCCATGCTATCTCTCCGGCCCCAAGAGCCACATTTTTAAAACCGAAAATACATAGGATGGTACACTGTTTTTAGTTTCAATAAGTTTTTATTAAGAATATTCTGTATGCAAGTATCCACATAGGTCGGGAGGATACAAATAACACAACTAATAAAATAAAAACTTTAGAATGATATTATTTATCGATAACATTAAATTCCATAAAATTTGCCTTACAATATAGAGAAAATTACATCCTGATAATGACTGACAAAGTCA
Organism: Crocidura indochinensis; assembly: GCA_004027635.1. Classification (NCBI taxonomy): domain Eukaryota; kingdom Metazoa; phylum Chordata; class Mammalia; order Eulipotyphla; family Soricidae; genus Crocidura; species Crocidura indochinensis. Next base: position 14,439 of record PVKC010023287.1, read on the forward strand.
CAAACACTAAATGAACATTGGCCTCGCGTTTCTTGGATAGTTAGAGTAAGTCAGGTTTGTATGTTGTTGTTTCTCATTTTAAGCATGATTCCAGGTCCTCAATTTCTCAATGTACTCTTGATAAGATTCATGCTTGAAAATGATTGTTCATATAAATATGTAGGCCCAAACAACAGCAAACGCTAGTTTTTTTAGTTGATTAAATGAGTCAGGAATACTATTCCAGGTGTTAAAAATCAACATATCTTCCTTCTCCAGATCTTTCAAAGCAGACCACTTGTGCTGTGAACTAAGTTCACATTTGTGTTTCTCCAATCTTCTAAATTAGCACAAAGACGTTCAAATTTCAAGTTCCACAGTTCTTTGTTTTTTAAATCCAGCAATTCCATTTCAAAGTTGCCGATGTTGATATTAAAGGGAGAAAAATTTAATTCCATTACAGTGGCTTCCAGAGTTTTTTTTTTTTAACAAAGGCCAATGTCGCTTTGCTGTTTCTGAAATCCTGAAATCTCTTGAGAAAAGCTTCCCTCAGATTTAAAAGTGCTGTTTTAAAATAGGTGATGTCAATATCAGAATTATTTTCTTGGCCATGTTTCAACAGGTTGGAAAGTGAATCAAAGTTTCTCCGTCAAAATCTTGAGCAAAAACAGATAATTTGGTTTTTTTTTTTTGTTTTGTTTTGTTTTGTTTTGTTTTTTGGTTTTTGGGTCACACCCGGCAGTGCTCAGGGGTTACTCCTGGCTCCATGCTCAGAAATTGCTCCTGGCAGGCACGGGGGACCATATGGGGCACCGGAATTCGAACTGATGACTTTTTGCATGAAAGGCAAACGCCTTACCTCCATGCTATCTCTCAAGTCCCAGATAATTTGTTTTCAAACGAAATAACTTCTTCTAATATCGAAAAATTGTGTTTCCTTTCCCCTGTAGTTTATGATTAAGCTGATTTAGATGATTTAGATGTGAAGTAACATCCACCATGAAATGCAGTTTTTGAATCCACTGATTGTTAATTCTGGATAGTGAACACCCTTCTCAAGGAAAAATGCTTTTATTTCTGATAATGAGGAAGCAAAGCATTTCAAAATGTTTCCTCTTGATAACCAAAATGTGCTGAAATTTTGAAACCCTACAATATGGAGATGAAACAGGTAAAAGAGAAAACCCTTTTAGTAATCTTTAAAAGCAAGGACAGTGTTCCAGAAAAAAGTAGTGATTTCGTTGAAAGGAAAAAAATCTATTGACACTTTAGTGTTGCTGCAAGAAACCAAACTAAAATACACACAAAAACAAAAATGGCACTTTGTTAAAGGCATATGATATCATGTCCCCTTCATCCTCCTCTGCCTATGTCAGGGGCAGGCATTTTGCTTTTTTCTCTCTATCTCTCCTTTGCTTTATGACACTGAGGTTTGCAAAATTTCCGTTATGACATCGTGGTTTGCAATATTGTTAATTAATATTGTTACCATGCATGTCACTTATTTATTTTCAGCATCCAGTTCTTGTCCAGAGTGATAAGTTCCAACTATCAATGTCATTATGTACCTTTCTATATTCTAACTGATCTCACCACTTTTTGTGGCAAGCTTCCTATCATGGACTAGTCCTCCTGTCCCTCATCCCTATTTTCTCTAGATAGTATTACCATATTGCCATTTATTATTCTTATATGCCACAAATGATTATTCTGTGTCTACACCTCTCCTTCTGACTCATTTCACTCAGAATAATAATCTGATGTGTTGATGTATGTACAGATGATGCACTGTGCATGGCTCAGTGTTTTTGTGTAGTCACAATAAACAGAAGTTGCATACCCATACATTGTATTCACTCATTGTATGATAGACTGGATTCAAAAAAACTCTCTGCTGAACTAAACTTTGTGACAGATGACACAGTAAAGATAATTTGTGAAATTCACAATGATGATCAAATCCAGGCTATTCACCACCCTGGGTGAGAGTATGGATGCCCACTACTAGCATCTTCTCCATGAGGAAGTGAAGTGGCCATTAAGGGGAAGGGTGCTCTCTCGCCTTGTTCGCAAGAGGGAATAAGTAGTGTTGTTCCTGTGAGAGCAGAACTCTGGCTTTATACAGCACCAATTGGATAAGGAATGGGTAGCTAAGATTGTGTATTTGGCAGATATTGTTCATTTTCACTATGAACTTAATATTTCTCTGCAGGGGAGTTTCACAAGTAGTTTTTACAGTGAGACATAAGATGGATGTGTTCAAAAAAAGAATCTGATTCTGGATTTGAGGAGATATTGAAATGTTTCCACTCTTGCAAAAAATTTCTGATTGGTAGTTATATTATGCAGAAAGTCATAATCAATATGAAAAACAGCATTTATGCAGAAAATCATAATCAATATGAAAAACAGCATTTAAGGACATTAGCTCACAACTTTAATCATGAGTACTCTGAATATGAGAATCCAAAGAAAAGAAAACTCTTGGTTGAGAATCCCTTCATGGAAGATTCCCACTCTTGTGCAAAATAAAATACGTGTTTTAAGATCACTCCAGGCACTGTATTGCTAAACCCGACCCAACCTAGTCTGAAGAATCAGGGTAGCAAGAAAGAAATAATAAACCAAGATGGCCAGGAAAGGATGATCATGGAGTCCATGGCCTTTTACCTTGTACCCTCTGCCTCAAGCCCAAAAAGCTAGAACACCTCTTGCTTTATTAAAACCAATTCCCGGTGGGGCCGGGCGGTGGCGCTGAAGGTAAGGTGCCTGCCTTACCGTGCTAGCCTTGGACGGACCTCGGTTCGATCCCCCGTGCCCCATATGGTCCCCCAGGCCAGCCAGGGGTGACTTCTGAGCACATAGCCAGGAGTAACCCCTGAGCGTCACTGGGTGTGGCCCAAAAACCAAAAAAAAAAA
>PVKC010023288.1:0-17346 GCA_004027635.1 Crocidura indochinensis
CATATATCCTCTTTTTTCTATTGAACAAGTCCAAAAGAGCAATATTGTATCCCAATAAAGAAATACCTATAAAGAAATGTGCATTAAAAGAGTACACATACCCCCAAGTTAAAGGTGGGTAGAATCTGGATTACTGCTAATGAATTTATCTGTGGTTGATGGCAGTCGGGGAGGTGGTGGGAATGTCCTGCAGGTGTTAATTGGAGTTATGGACTGAGATCAGTCCTTGTGAGCAGCAGTCCATGGTGACTAACAGCTGAAAGGGTGTGTGTGTGTGTGTGTGTGTGTGTGTGTGTGTGTGTGTGTGTGTGTGTGTGTGTGTGTTGGGAATGGGCATGTGGGAGTGGGGTGGTGTTTAAAGGCACAAGGGGTGTTTATATGTAGGAGTAAAAAGATGTAATATGGAAATCAACAAATCAAGGATAAGTGAGTATAGGAAAACAACAGAAAAAGGTTTACTGAATGGCAGGTGGGAGAGGGTAAAGGTAGAAGGACTATGGGCAACACAGAAAGACATTATGTACAATTAGATGGACACTGGACTAATATAAAGGGTCACCAGACAAACATGCACACCCATACATAGTTGATTGATCAATATGTTACAGCTGTAAAATTGACCCATCTATGGTGGTAAATGAGAATGAGCCAAAGCATATCATAAATATAAAGCTTGCAAGTAAAGTGATTAGAAAATATTTTTCTTTTTTAAATAATTTTATTTTTTATTTATTTTTATTTATTTATTTATTTATTGTTTTTTGGGGCCACACCCAGTGACACTCAGGGGTTACTCCTGGCTATGCGCTCAGAAGTCACTCCTGGCAGGCATGGGGGACCATATGTGAACCAGGGGATCGAACTGTGGTCCGTCCTAGGCTAGCGCAGGCAAGGCAGCAGGCACCTTACCTCCAGCGCCACCGCCCGGCTCCAAATAATTTTATTTTTATACATAAATTTATTTTTATTTATACATACATTTATTTATTTATTTATTTATTTTCTTTTCATATTTATATATATTTATTTAAACACCTTGATTACATACATGATTGTGTTTGGGTTTCAGCCATATAAAGAACACCACCCATCACCAGTGCAACATTCCTATTACTAATGCCCTAAATCTCCCTCCTCCCCACCCAACCTTCGACTGTACTCTAGACAGGCTTTCTATTTCCCTCATATGTTCTCATTGTGATTAGGAAGTTTTAAGCCAGTTACTGTATAGCTAACTCCCAAGAATTACTGTTGGGGAAGGTAGACTTGACTGTAAAACATCATAGGTTAGAATATGCACACATCATTCTTAAACTAACAGGTTTTTCCAAATCTTATCATAAACATATCACATCTTTTTTCATAAGTTGCTAAACATCCTTATAATGATTACTGTAAAAAGATTTAAGAGAATTGAGCACTGTAGCATGAGTCTAGAGTTCCTTTTCTATAGACTTTGCTAAACAAAAACATTAGAATAATATTACAAACATTTTTATCTATTATATATAATTTTTATATTGACCACATTGGCTTACATATCTTTCACTATAGTATTTTAAATACATGTTAACATTGAATCGGAAATTCCCATCACCAAGTTTGTCCTCCCTCCACCCGCATTCCCATCCTGCATTCCATATCCCCACCCTCATTCCCTGGGCTGCCAGAATAAGTGATAAGTGGTTCCCCTCTGTGTCTCGCTTACTACTTAGTGATCATATATCTGTTTGTTCCTGGTACCCTCCCTTATTTCCCCCTCTATTTGAGAGGTGGAACTAAAAGGCAATTAGTTAATAAACTGCTTTGACTTATGCAGCTATAGCTGCTGTTCTTGATACTGAAGTATAAAAAAAGGATACAAGGTGCTGAGGATTTCATCTAAGAGATGTATTCAATACTTCATGATCATTGAACTTAAGCCAGCGCTGTCTTGATGCATTTTTACAACAGGCAGTATAATGGCCTCTGACCAGCCCACCATAGTGATTTAAAACAGAGTAAGCTATATTTTTCAAGTTGTTCTTTGAAATAACAACATACTGTGACAAGTCAAGATTTTCTATGGGAAAGTACACATATATCTGTTACTTTTGCTTCTGCCTGTCCTTGTAGGAAAAATGTCTTAGATGTACTATTTTGTTTGAATAGAAATTTAAAATCCTATCCATTTCATTGAATTTCACTGAGCTCTACAGTGACTGCAATAAAACCTGTTGTTATCTATCAGATTTTCTTCTTTGGAAAATAACCTGAAGCAATCCTGTAAGGTATATTTACTTGTGATAGTAGTAGAAATAGATGCATACAATTCTCAAATGTCTAATACTTTTTGTGACAAGGGAGGCGCTGAACTGTGGATCTGAACTAAGCCTGAAAAAAAAAATGTAACAATAAAAGACTCATTGAGTTGGTTGTGTCTTTGCCAAGCATGTTCTGCAGCTTCAAGTGATCAAGAAGATCATTATTTTCCTCTTTATATCTTTTCTGATCATTACTTTATTCAGGTCTTCATGGAGACCATTAATCAGAAATAGAAGTAATTTCTATGAATATTGCTGGCTGTATCCTGAAAATTGGTCATTGATCTTTCCAATGGTTACCTTAAAGTCTTTTGGGCTATGTCTGTACTGTCCTTCCCACAGGGCTTTCACAATTATGCCGAATTCTTCTGGCACTTTACCTTTATGACCCAAAGGATTCACCCTGTTAATATCATGCTGGTAAAAGTTTCAATTGAAATAATCAACCAAAAATGGAGCATTACACAGGCACTGTAATATTGATTTTATGTAACAAGTGTTTTCTAAGTTATGAATTCCAGTGAGAGCTGGACAAGTTCCCCAAAAAACAAGACTAAAATTTTGTGATCTCTGCTTTAGGATGACATGTCATTAGAACATGCAAGCAAGATATCATTCATATAATGAATAATAAAAGCAGGGAAAATCTTGAATGAACATAGCATAAAACCACATCAAAAATATTGACACATAGTAGGTGAATTGCTCATCCCCTGAGATAAAACAGTCCACTAAAATCTATGAAAGGGAGTTTTGTTTTTAAAATAAAGAATGAAGAATACAAAACATTTATGGTCCTCTGGGTGTCTGGATATGTTATAAAAACAGTCTTTTAAGTCTATTACAACCAGCAGCCTGTCTTTAGGAATAGCCGCCAGGGCAGGGAGGCTGTATTGCAAGGCGTCCATAGGAATCATGGTAGAATTAACATTCCTTACATCAATTAACAATCTCCATTTTTCCCAACTTTTTGTATAATAAAGATAGGAGAATTCCATTCTGAAAATGAGGTTTCAATATGTCACATCTTTTTTTTTTTATCTCCTTATTCTTTGTTTTTGTTTTGTTTTGTTTTCGTGGTGGTGGTGGTGGTATGCAATGAATTTTTATTTTTATTTTTTTTTTTGGTTTTTGGGTCAAACCTGGCAGCGCTCAGGGGTCACTCCTGACTATCTGCTCAGAAATCGCAGGCACGGGGGACCATATGGGATGCCGGGATTTGAACCACCGACCTTCTGCATGAAAGGCAAATGTCTTACCTCCATACTATCTCTCCGGCCCCAATATGTCACATCTTAAGTTGCTCCTCTACCAGATCTACCAGTGCCTTTAATTTTATGTTGTTAGGGGCACTGTGCAGTCAACAAAGGATCACGAGATCCTAAATATTCCACTAAATACAGAGAGGGGTGGTGATCACTAAACTCCAGTGACCCCAATTAAAAAGGTATGGCCTCCAATTTAGGGGCCATAGAGGGACCTCAATATTATATTGAGCATTCTACTGTTCGTGTAGATCTTGACCTCATATTTCAGGGGTAGGAGAGCTACATATGGTTAGAAGGTGGCCACCTGTCCTTCTGTTTTTCAGCCATCTAGCACTCTGTTAGATTGAGAAAGAGGGCAATAAACCCACACCTTGTAGCTCATAGGTATCTCTTGCATGACCCAGTTACAAGGCCAGTATTGTGAAGAGATGATGGAAATATCGGTATCTGTGTCAAGCATACCTTTAAACTTCCCATGAATATCAAGGAATATAAGTGGTCACATGGCCTTTGTAATATTAGAGGTAAAGGAGAACCAGAAAACCAATAGATGCTGCTAAAGGGTTGGTGTTACCAAAGCCTCCATCCTAGGGTGATCAGATTGGCCAGGCATTACAAAGGGAAATAGCAGAAGATGGGCAATGTGCTCTCCCTTCTCAAATGTCCAAACAGCTGGCACAGAAATGACAGTTATTATTTCTCCAATATGATCAGAATCTACTAGCCCTATGCGAAAAGTGATAACCTTAAGTCAGACTGCTTCTTCCCAGGAGCAGGCATTATGCCAAATTTTAATTTGTAGGGGCACTGGGTCAGTGTTAGGATTATTGTCTCAGGGCAGGAAATATCCAAGGTACAACTTCCTGCAGTTGCAGTGACTCTGTTAATTATAACTCTGTTGGCTTGGGTTGGGGAAGGGGCCAAAGATGAAAGTATCCCCTTATTCTTTGGGGCCTAGGGATGGTCCCTTACTCGGTATCCCAAGACAGGATAATTTTTGAGTCTCAAGAAGGTAGATCCAGGAGGAATTCTGCAGTTCCTACAAAAATGCCCTAGTTCATCACAGTAAAAATATCTGCCCTGAACTTGTGGTGCTTGTTGTCCTCTTTTTCAATTTATTGAGACTGGATTACGAGAGCAGCAGCATCTCTAACCCAATGGTTTCCCTTGTCACATCTTAGATAAGGTCCAGGTGGTGTCCATAAAGGGACAGTAATGGGGAAAGCTCTGTATTATCTGGGTGAATAGCCTGGTTCATCCTCATTATCTTGAACTTTTCTTTGTATTTAATAAGCCTCAATATCATGGACTCATGCCTGATGTTTAATAGAACCAATGCTTTGACAAGCTCTTAGGTACCCCATTAACATCATCCCTCTTTCTGATAGGACGAAAGATTGCCTGACAGTCTTCCCTAGCATTCTCAAAGGCTAATTGTCTTATTAGGTTCTGCTGGGTTTCCTTACCTCAACTTGTCTTTGGACTGCATCCATTGGTTTCTCCAGAAATTCTGCATATGGCTCAGAAACTCCATGAAAAATCTTTGTATAGCTTTATTTAAATTAAGCATCAGCATCATCTTTTCCCAAGCCCACAATGTTATACCATGGACCTACACCAAGATATCACAAGATAAGGCACCTTGTTTTCTTATGTCAGCATACTTCCCTTTCCCAATCAACATCTCCTAAGTTGCCCAAACCTCCTTTAGACAATTTCAGACAACTGAAGAGCAATGTAATGAAATTGTCCTTCCATTCTAACCTAGGTTGTGAAGTTTTGTCTTAGCCTCATCACTAAACAACATTTTTCACTACATATATATTGTGGAGGGCTCAGGCAGGTCCTAGCAATCATGAAAATCCTAAGGAGTCCAAAGTACACTTTAATTCCAGCCTGCAAGGTACTCAGTACAGTATGGGAATGATGGTCCATATGATGTGCAGGCCTTTTTAAACTGAATGAATCCATATTCAAGCCCTCATAAGATTGAGTCTGATTATCTTCCAGATGGATGGGGGAAGAAAGGCAAGACCCAAGTTCACAGGGCCTTGCTGGTAATTGTGAGCTGAACCTGAAGCTAGATCTAGGCAGCCTCTTGGGGGAAGAGTTGGGTCACTTTCTGTCACTTTCTGCTGAGCCACTTTCAGACTCTGAGTCAGAAGAGGTAGTAGCTGGATTATCATGAGAATCTCCCTTATCTGATGTGCTAGATATGACGGATGGTGGTCTATCTGGTTTAACAACAGTGGCTAACAATGGATTATTGGCTTTGGGAAGGCTTTTAATTCGAGAATGCATCACCACTGAGAAGGCACTTTTGCTTTCTAATGTAGAAGACAATTTAGAAAGTATGGCCTGTACATTATGGAGTGAGAGCTGCACATAAATGCACCAGAGTAACATCAAACCACCCAAGCTGCCTAGCATGCATGTCACCACAGTTAAAAGATAAGGCAATGTCTCAGTACATTCTTTCTAAAATCAGGACAGTATCTTAGCCTTAATCCACCAGGGAATTATGTTCTTAACCCATAAAGGGGTGATGGCCTTGATCCACCATATCACTCACTATTGTTGATGTCTTTCTTCTCAGGTCCCTGTTCCAGGTGCCAGATATAAAGGCTCCACACACTCATTGTACCCCATTCAGAAAGAATGGATTTGGAGCAGGGAAATAATCCAAATAATCCTAACCAAGCTGCAACCTTCATTTTTGAAAGGAAGGAGGAAGATGAGATGCATAGAAGTGATGCAGTTTAGTTACTCATCACTTAACTTTCTCTCAAACCAATAGATAATGTCTTACATATCTTTGAATGGAACTGAGACATTAGGAATTATGAATTAGGGGAGGCTGTCTTTTAGTTCATATTGTATATTGCTCAGGGGTTGTTTTCAATTGTGTACTGAGGGATTAGTCCTGGAGAGCTCACAGAACCATAGGGGATGGTAGGGATGGAACCCAGGTCCACTGCATATACAGAAAGCACCCTGCCCATTGTACTCTCTTTGGCCCTCAGAAGTAAAGTTTTTAAGTTTAGTATGTTGCCTCACCAATATAATTTGGGTGCTATAATTAAAGAGCAATGTAATGAATAATAACCCACAAGTAGCATCAGCTTCCCTTCGAGGTGAGAGACTGCTGGTCCAGAAAGACAGAGTGTGAAACTTGCTTTGATTGATGCAGCAAGGGTAACAACTAAACACTTGTTTAGTGAGTAATGACTCTAAGCACAAACCATCAAAGTCCCAACCCATAAAACCTGGGGTGTAAACCAACCAACAGTTAAGAGCTCTGGAAACACCATTATGTTTTCTTTAGTGTTTACTTTGTTTACTTTTGTTATAAAGCAAACCAATCTTAGAGTCATGCTACCATATGCTTATTCATTGCTTTTAAATGATGGACCCCTCCTACAAGATTATAACATTGAAAACACACAAAATATCAGTCTGTGACTTAAATCTTCTTCTATCTAAATTTTCAGTTCCAAATCATTAACTATTGGTTGAACTTTTAGTAGGTAAAAGTGTAGGCAACATACTCAGTCATAGTAAAATAAATTTTGAGAGTCATTGTAAAATGTGCTTAAAAATACACTACTCTCAGATATCTCACACAAAGAGAACATGTCCTTGAGGACCATGAATTGGAGATACAATTATTTGGGTTTGTGTTTTGAAGATGTAGCTTTCTAGTTCCCAGCTTGTCCCATCAAAGGTTGATGCTTTAAAGAAATCTAAGCCCTCAGACCCATCTGCTGCCCCATCCATTGTGGATCTGGCATAACATTATCTGCACATTCTTGTCTGTCACTTAATCACCTTTGAACTGAAACCTGGGCTGTCTATTAAGGAGCTGCAGGAGATAGTGAAGAAATTGAGAAAGACAAGACCAGGAGGATAGAACAGCTGGTAAGGCATTTACCTTGCACATGGTTTGATCCCCAGCATCCCATAGAATTCCTAGAACCTGCTAGAAGTGATTTCTGAGCACTGTGGCCAGAAGTAACCCTGAGCACTGTAGATGTGGCCCCAAACAACAAATAAACAAACAAATACTAAAAATACAAATCCAGGCCTGGGGAGATAGTCCAAGTGGCTGGGCTCAGTCCAGGAAAGCAGTAGGGCCTAGCAACTCACAGGTCATCTAAGGAGTCTCAGGGTGTCTGTGTGATGTGAATACCACACCCTGCTATGCAAGGGCTTTGTCATCAGCCTGTTTCTAGTCAGTGGCAACTGGAAGAGGGTTGATCTGTACTCAATGGACTCCTCTGACGAGTCACAGAGTCGGGATAATCATATCCTTCGTTCGGGTCATTTGAGACTGGGACCCTCACAAGTCACAGCAATGTTATTTTGTGTCACTCATTACCAAAGCTTGTCTGAGTTCCTATGTCTTGTTTTCCAGCTGCTTCTGAGTTTCGTCTTGAAAAATGAGTTGGATTTGTCACTTCTACCTGAGGTGTAGGGTAAAAAGATTCACCTACCTTAACTGATGCAGATTCAGTTACTAGGCTTTTGACGAACTTTCTTTTATTAGAAGTAGCTGTTTAATTCTGGCCAACAGAGTCCATCTTGTTCTTGTTCTATAAATAAAATTAGGTGACTATGCTCTGTGAAGATGACCTATAAATATCAGCCTGATTGGTAAGTATCTAGAAGGGCAGGAAACTCCTGTTCTAGAGAGAATTGTGGCTTCGTGACATCCATATTGAAAAGGATCTTACATAACGGTGTGTAGCTACCACTCTGGTGCTTTTTCTAAAGTTATTTAGCCTTAAAATGTAATTTCCTTACCCCTGTTAGGGTCAGTCCTCTGGTACCTTTCTGTACCATGAAATATGAAATAACCTCTACTTGTTCAGAGGTTTCTAATTATATGTTCTGTTTTTGGCCCAAGATTGCTTTTACATCATTTGGAAACCTTTGAGGAAGTACTTTGTTGGGCTCATCTTCTTTTAGGCACTAAGAAAAAACTGGCTTGCCTAAGAAGGGTAAGGTAAGAAATTAGATAGAATAAGCAGTGTCCACGGATTTTGATTCAGATTGGCAGATGCCACTATCTCAAGGGGTCAGATTCACATGCGCCCACTCATTTCATGAACCACGTTAAGTCAGAGCTGACAGGAGACCAGGCAGAACTGACAAAGACTGACATCACTTCACTGCAGTGCTTTCCTTTCAATGCCTTTGTTTTTGTGATTGTTGGTCACCACTATTTTATTTAAGCACCATGGTTACAAAATTGTTCATGACTGATTTTCAGTCTTACAATGTCCAACAACACCATTCACTAGTGCACATTTACCACCACCACCACCAATGTCCTACCACCAAATGTCCCCAGTTTCCCTCCTACCCTTCCCCCACCTGCCTCTGGGACAGGCATTTTACTCCCCACCCCACTCTCTCTTCTATTTTTATTTTCATTTTTTTTTGTTTTTTTTTTTGAGCCACACCTAATGATGCTCAGGAGTTACTCCTAGCTATGTGATCAGAAATCGATCCTGGCTTGGGAACCATATGGAATGCTGTGAATTGAACCAAGGTCCATCCTGGGTCAGCTGCATGCAAGGCAAATACCCTACTGTTGTGCTATCACTCCGGCCCCTTTTCTTTTCATTTTTGATACTGTAGTTTGCACTATTGTTAATAAAGGTATATCATGATTATCACTTTATCCCCTTTCTTGTCCAGAGTTCTCGTCCAGAGTGACCATTTCTTTCTTTTTTTTTTTTTTTTTTTTTTTTTTTTTTTTTTTTGGTTTTTGGGTCACACCCGGCAGTGCTCAGGGGTTACTTCTGGCTCCATGCTCAGAAATTGCTCCTGGCAGGCACGGGGGACCATATGGGGCACCGGGATTTGAACAGATGACCTTTTGCATGAAAGGTAAATGCCTTACCTCCGTGCTATCTCTCGGGCCCCCAGAGTGATCATTTCTAACTCTCATTGTCATCTTTGTCTCTTCTCTGCCCTAACTGCACTGCTCAACAATTTGTGGCAAGCTTCCTATTATGAACTGCTCCTCATCTCTATTGTCTCTGGTTATTATTTCCATAGTATCTTTTATTTTTCTTATCCCATTTGAGTGATATTATTTTATATCTATATCTCTTCCTCTGACTCATTTATCTAAGCACAGTACTCTCCATATCCATACATGTATCTCACGGTGTCTTTGAAATTGCATTTAGCTTTGCAGATAAAGCTTTATTGAAGCTAAGTTCTCAGACTGTGCAGATCTGTGGATGGCATAAGATTTTTCTTTGCTGTTCTATTCTCCCATTTTTCAGGTGGAGGAGAATAAGAGGGAAGGTAAACAAATGAAGCAAAAATGCCGGACAACTGGGCTTTGAAATGACACACATTTTTCTCACACCAAATTTAGTCCTGCTGCCATCCCCTGCAAATGGAGTTCCCTGCCCAACTCAAATACACACTAAAGTTCTAAAAGCATAGACACAGCAGTAGATCTACTGGTGAGAGGTGTGCTGTTGGGATCATACACAGGACAGGCCATCATTAACAGCACTATCAACCACAGAGTCTCGATCAATCAAACATTTTTCATGAATAAAGCCAGTTTCAAAAAGTGTGGAGCAGCATTATCAGCTTGTGCATCTTCCTCTCATTCCAAGCCCAGTCCATGTTTGAAAACACCAGTGGAATAATGTAATTGAATTACTGTCACACAAGCACACACAGGTGAACACACACATAAACACAACGTTTGCCTTCACTGCTATTGGGTCATAATAATTTTCTCAATTAGAACACTATGATACATCCTCAATTCAATTCTTCCAAACACAAATTTAGGTGGAAAAATAAAATTAGAAATTCAACACAGGACTCAAATGTCTTCTAGTACTCTTCACATATTTAAAAAACTGATTAATAAAATAAAATGTTTTAACAGGGCACACAGTGACCATATAATGATAGTTTTAACTCTTCTATATTCTTTTAAAAATACTGCACTTCTTATATAAGGATGACAGAGAAGTTTTACAAATCATTAAATAATTGATTTATGAAAAAAAATAGAAACCAACGATTACTGACAAAGATGTTACAGGGGTATCTTTATTATATGTGTAACGGTATCAAAGAAGTTTAGACTTAAAATTAAACAACTAATTCATGGTAATGTTAAATGTAATGTAAGAGTAAACAAATTATCTCTACACTTCTTGCTAGACAAGGGTTTCTACATTTATGACTATATTTCTAAATATTTTTGTTTATTTTATCTAGTAAAATATAAAAGGAAAAGAAGTTAAAAAAAAGAATTAGTGGGGGCCGGGGGGTGGCGCTGAAGGTAAGGTGCCTGCCTTGCCTGCGCTAACCTAGGACGGACCGAGGTTCGATCCCCCGGTTCCCCATATGGTCCCCCGTGCCTGCCAGGAGTGACTTCTGAGCGAATAGCCAGGAGTAACCCCTGAGCGTCACTGGGTGTGACCCAAAACCAAAAAAAAAAAGAATAAGTGTATGGGTTAGATTCCAAACAATTCTAGGAAAGACAGACAGACTCTGGAAGAGGAAAAGTGGCAACATGTATTGAATCTGAATATTATGCTTAGTAAAGGACCTAATGGATCACAATATTCTATGCCTTGGGTTTTTAATTAAAGGTTGACTCTTTGAGTGTATTCATATAATAATTCATTACTATAATAATAATGAAGATAATCTGTCTAGATAGAAATGTACTGGGCTGGGACTGGGGGGAGTGTTTCAATTAATTATCAGATCCATGAAAATCCTTTTACAATTTTAAGAAGCAGAGGTTTAACCATTCCAAACTCATAGAGAGCTTATCAATTCACTTAGCAAGTATCTAAGCACCTACTATACACAATTTAAAGAAAAGTACTTGAGTTACTCACATATAAATGAGTTAACTTAAATGTATATCTGATGGGACAGAGAGATAGCCAGGAGGTAGGGCATTTGCTTTGCATGCAGAAGAAGAATGTGGTTCGAGTCCTGGCATCCCATATGGTCCCCTGAGCCTGCCAGGAGCTATTTCTGAGCATAGAGCCAGGAGTAACCCCTGAGTGCTGCAAGGTGTGACCCAAAAACAAACAAAAAAAATCTATATATTATTTACACAACTTTTGCCACATCAATAGTATGCAAATTCTTGAGAAATTTGAGAAAGACTCCCTGTTGGGAGAGAAGATAGACTCTAATTTGTGAATAGAAAAAAAGATCTCAAGAAAGTAGATAAGAAAGGAAATACAGTATATGCTTACAACCAAACACATATGCCTTTGTGAACATGCATCTCATGATCTGATTTGCTGTCAGAGAGGGAAGATAGAATGAAGCATCAAAACTATTTATTTATTTATTTTTTTTTTTGTTTTGTTTTTTGGGTCACACCCGGCAATGCTCAGGGGTTACTCCTGGCTCCATGCTCAGAAATTGCTCCTGGCAGGCTCGGGGGACCATATGGGGCACCTGGATTTGAACCAATAACCTTTTGCATGAAAGGCAAACGCCTTACCTCCATGCTATCTCCCGGGCCCCATCAAAACTATTTATATGAAAGTTCAGATGGGCTCATTCTAAGTCTTTCTACATCTACTAGAAACCTTCACGAATTAAGAATCCATCATGACTGTAACTTCTGAAATCCATCAAAATGTATTCTATCAACTATAGTGATGTGGTTAACCAGTGAATTGAGGTAGTTCATCAGAATATCTCTTCTGGGGCTGTGTTTTACATAGAAGGAAAATGCCAGATTAAAAATGGGCAGGAAATTATGCACAAATGAGAGACACAGTGATATACGGCAGCATTGGCCCCATCATTGCAGTGAGTTATGGGCAGAACAAGCGAACGGCAAGGGTGCAGGTGGGCCTGTATAACGGGGGTGCCACACACTCAGAGCCATTAGCAAGAGTGATGAGCTGGATCCCTGGGAACCAAAGCCAAGGCTGAGGTACAATCTGTGATGAGTTGGTCAAGGTCAAGTGACTTTTCCCCAAGCACTGATTTAAAGACATTTTGTGAATCTGTGTGAATGCAGCGATGACATGATACTGATCAGGTATCACTATTACACAGATAAGCCAACATCCTTGTAGAATTAGTTTCACTGGCAAAGAAAGCCAGGGTCCATTTTCACATATCTTGGCCTTCTTGTGGCACAGGGACATAAACGAAAGTGAGCAGCATCAAAAAAGTCAACAATTTGTCATTCTGCATTTCCACCATTTATTTAAATGAAGAGGTTTCCTAATGCTATGAAAGATTTGTTTGTTTTTCAATAAACAGTGATAGATATAAATAGATCTATTATCTAACTATAATGAAACTTTGGGGGAGATGCTAATAGATAATTAAACTTTATTATACATACAAAACACTATTAAAATGCAATATTTAGAAATGCTTTGATTATCACTAAGGTGATGTCATGGAATAATAACAAAATATGATTAACTATGAATTACAAAAATGACCAAAGATAATTGACCTCTACAAAGTACAGCACTCCTAATACAAAATACTGATGGGAGATTAAAATATATACAATATTTTGCCCTCTAGACATAATTATTTTAAGGCAGCAATTAGATTTATAGAAAACTATGTATCTTCCACCATGCTTTACCTTTGCAAATTCAAGAATTGTGATGAAGAATTGCCTCCAAAATTAATAAATTCAAGGATGTGAGTTTGAAACAAACCAAAATGGACAGTCTTAGAGACCAGAGTCTGGTTGCCAGAGAAGAGTTGCAATGCTGACTTCTTGAGAGAGAGAGAACAGTCTTATATGAAAGGAAAATATGATAAAATGAATGTTCTACAGAAGAACTGGCCAAGGATTATGTTATACAAATCACTGTTAACACAATTTCTGTTTTTAACTATTTATTACTGATTATCATTTAATGATGTGGAACACCATCCCATAAAATCATTCCAACAACCGATGGGCCACATTCAGTTTTCCAGAAGGACATAAAGTCCTCTCCTTTTGGTCTTTTATCTGTGTAAACCGATAACCTATATATTTCTTTACATAGAGGCAACTGGTTACTCATAAATTTCTTTACAGTACTGAAGTATGATTAGGAGCAAGGGGCCAGAATTGCAAATGTTTTCACACTAACACATTTTGTAGCCCACTCTAAAATGTAGATAGTGTATGAGGGAAAACAGGCAAGAAGCAGAACAAAATGCGCATATGTATAGAAATCTTCCAGAATTCAAACATTCAATATTCCCTCATCAAATACTTTTTCTGATGCACAAAAAGATGCTCTGAAAAACAGACTAATTTCATTGAAAGACTTCATTATTACAGGTAAACATTTACTTAAATTAAAGACCAAACAGACTGGCTGATGTTTGTAGGAATTGCTGAGACAAGGGAAGCCAGAGGCAGAAGGTGTGAGGACCTGGGAATGTAGTGCAGCTGTTTCTGAAGTGAAGGTGAGAGGGAATGTGGTCTCTATATTATCAGTCACTCTCTAAGGTCACTTTATCAGGGAGTATTTGTTATTGAAGTATAAATTAGCTTAAGCTGACTGAGGCAAAGCCTGATATCTATTGTTCAAAAGTGGATGACAGTTTGGAGATTTCATAGTATATAAAAATCAAAGCTAGTTTCACCTGCAATGCCGTGGCCTTTAAGGATATCAAAATAATTACGTAACATTCTTTAGATAGGCTTAATTTTTATCAGAGTGATGGCAATAAATCAATTCCAAAAGCATATGTACTCTTTTTGCCCCTCTTTTAGCACCTGAACATTTCAGCATCACTGAACAATAGGTCATCAATTATACCTGGAGTATATTCTAGGCAATTTTGGCAAGGAGGGTTTGAGAGGCACAGGAGTTGAACAGAAAATAAGGAGCTCATAAGTGTTATGTGATCATCCCCCAGTTTCCTCTGACTAAAAAGAAAATCTGAGGTCCTCGTTGTAAGACAATGTAAAAGTGGGGTAAGCATAAAGCAAAATGGTATTCACACCTGCCCATAAAAGTGGCAATTTCTGGAAGGTTCTGTAGAAATAGCTTAGAATGGAGTTAATACAGGCTCGTGCATAGTCTTAGAATAAAGAAACAATATACATTTCCTTCCCTTAAACGTCTTGAAGAGGAGAGAAGATATTCTATACACCATGACCTGAAAAGCTCCTTCACATCACATACACTTTGTATGTGAGCAAGCATGTGTGTATGTGTGTGTGTCCAATCATAGCAGGTAGGAAACTGTTAGGTGGTTTATTTAATCTTCATCACTAAAAGTCTGAATGTGTATTCCTGAGTCATTTATTCTACCTTACAGAAAAAAAAGGAGTAATGCTTAACACCTTAGGTTTGCATTTAGAAATACCTTAACCTCAGACGGGGTAATCCTGTGCTACTTAGATTTGCTTCTCCAGCTATCAAATCAAAAAACATTATTATGTATGTATGACAGAGGAGAGGGAGAGAAGTGAAAGGGAGCTCAGGTCTTACAGGACAGAGTTCCAAACCACCAGTTTTGGGCTGCCACATTCATCAGGGTGTTGAGAGGGAGAGATGCTGTCTCCCAAGATGGTGAAGTATGAGAGGAAATTGCCAGATCATCCAGATGAGAAAAATCTTTGAGATCAAGCAGCATGTAAGAGGAAAACAGAAAATAAAAAAGAGCAGAGAATTCAAGGTCACTGGAAGCTACAGTGCAAGTTAAATCTTTCCTTGAGCAAAGTCCTCCCAGCACAAGAAAACCAAGGGTTGCTCTGACCCTGTCTGATTTATTTTCAATGTTAAAAAAAAAAGGTCCCAGTGAGTCTCTCACAGGCAGAAGGGCATGATGTTAGCAACCAAGGCCCAGCAGCATGTCTCATGCTGGGTCGATGCTCAGAGCATCCCTGGTCAACTTGACCTTCCACCATAATTTAAACAAGATGTGTCTCTGGCTGGTGGTTGGATGTCCCTCCATCCCTGAAACCTGCCCTTAATGGAACACTAGGACTGGCTCTCAGTACAAGTGTGGCAAGGCTGATGCCCAGAACAGCCAGAAATGCAAAGACTATGCAAATAAATAGTCCTAAAATAGTTGTAGGGACCAGAGCAATAATAGCACAGCAGGGAGGGCATTGGCCTTACACACAGCAGATTTAGATTCAATCCCCAACATCCCAAGTGGTCCCCTGAGCCTGAGCAGGAGTGATCCCTGAGCATAGAGCCAGGAGAACCCCCTGAACGCTGCTGAGTGTGGCCCCAAAACCCAAAAATAAAATTAAAAAACTGTAGACACATATGGGCTGGTAGAGACCAAGGGCCAACTCTACATCTGAAAGCTCACCCAGTAAACCTCATCAAACATTCTCGGAGATGGCCTCCAATGACAACCCCCAAGGGATCTGCAGAGATTGGGAAACAGCCCTGGTCCTGGGGAATTTGTTCTTGAAAGGGGGCAGAAAAGGACTCGGATTAATGAGTAGTCCACACAGTGGGCCAGGGATCTCTCAAGAAATGGAGGACACATCTTTAGAGGTCATGTCCGGAGATGGATGTTATGCTGACAGCCAGTGTTCATGAAAGGTGGAACAGAAAAGAGAGATGATCGAGAATGAGCGTGTGGGACAGAAGCAGAAAATCAACTGTTTGAGGCTGGAGTAGAGTCTGCTTTAGTCTTGAGAACAGGGTCTGATAAGGGAAGAAATGAAAGCTTGAAATGTCAAATACATAGTTCCAAGGAATATTTGTATCTGAAGAAAATGTTTATCTCGGGGCCAGAGAGACAGCATGGAGGTAAGGTAAGGTAAAGTCGGTGGTTCGAATCCTGGCATCCCATATAGTTCCCCGAGCCTGCCAGGAGTGATTTCTGAGTGTAGAGCTAGGAGTAATCCCTGAGCGCTGCTGGGTGTGATCCAAAAACAAAAACAAAATGAATGTTTATCTCATACTCTAATACTCTCATTTTATAATTAGGAAAAAGTCACAAAAATATTTTTCATAACCCCTTAGATTATCTGATGCATTTTCCTTTTTTTCTTTTTTTCTTTTTTTGTTTTTCTTTTGGTCTTTGGGTTGTACCCGGTAGCGCTCAGGGTTACTCCTGGCTCCACACTCAAAAATCGCTCCTGGCAGGCTTGGGGGACCATATGGAATGCCAGGATTCAAACCAATGACCTTCTGCATGAAAGGCAAACACCTTACCTCCATGCTATCTCTCCAGCCCTGTATTTTCCTATTTTACTAGCACCTTGGGAACACTAAAAATGAATTGCTGAATTAAATAAACTCATTTCAAAAAATAGTGTCAGGGAGCAAACTCAAAGGCTAGAGAGAATATCATGCACAGAGGAGGGCCTGTGTTTGATTCCCATTAAAGCATGCCTCTGAGCACCCCAGATGTGAGCCCTGGTGTGTCCCCAGTACCCCAAGTCACTGAGCCCAAACTGTCAGACCCATACCAGTGGTCAAATATAACTGAGAATATCCCCATGGTATATAGTATGGGGGAGAAATCCAAAGTATAACATTTGGGGGGGTTCCAAAATACAACATATGACACAAATACATGCTATGTCACAAGCATTTTTCTCCTAAAATCAGTGACAATTTCCTCCCCTTTCTATTTCCAATAGTTTTGTTGAAAATCTTGTAAAGGTCATGTTTGAAGAATTCCACAGTTAAAGTTCATTATCACTTCCCCTTTCCAACCCAGCCTAATTCATGGATTCTCCCAACCACATTTGGTCCAACTCAGACCCAGGACCATGGATATTTTTTTTCTTTTTTCTTTTCTTT
>PVKC010023289.1:0-17330 GCA_004027635.1 Crocidura indochinensis
CCCAGTGACGCTCAGGGGTTACTCCTGGCTATGCGCTCAGAAGTCGCTCCTGGCAGGCACAGGGGACCATATGGGAACCGGGGGATCGAACCGTGGTCCGTCCTAGGCAAGGCAGCAGGCACCTTACCTCCTGCGCCACCTCCCGGCTCCCCCCTTTTAATTCTTATTTGTGGTTGGAATAAAAGATTTTGAACAAGATTGGTGAAAGACCAGAGTCCTCACACTCCCCTTCCCCCCAAAAAAGCCCTCACAATCTCTCACAAAAGCATTCAAGTTTCCACCAAATCCACCTTCTTTAATAGAACTAATAGAAAAAGATCCTGGGGCCGGGCGGTGGCGCTGAAGGTAAGGTGCCTGCCTTACCACGCTAGCCTTGGACGGACCGCGGTTCGATCCCCTGTGCCCCATATGGTCCCCCAGGCCAGCCAGGGGCGACTTCTGAGCTCATAGCCAGGAGTAACCCCTGAGCGTCACTGGGTGTGGCCCAACCCCCCCCCCCCAAAAAAAAAATGAAAAAGATCCTCTATTGTACCAAGAGCATTATTGCCTTTTGAATTTTTCCAGCATACCTTGAGGACAAATAGTATCCGCTTTGGGAAACTTTGAGATAAATTATTGTGAACTGTCGAAACATAGTTTATCAGTAACAGTCCTGATAAACAGTTACTAACTGGCTTTGTTAGAAAATACTAAGACAACATTACTCTTTCCTGAAGGATTTGGGATGACCAGGAAACAAATGTGATAACAATATAGCTACACTATAAAACATAATGATCTTTGAATAATGAAAGATATGCTACAAAATTGAAGTGTTTATTATTAGTTACCCCAATTATTCTCCACCTTTGAAAGAGCTTGGAGAGGCAAA
This sequence comes from Crocidura indochinensis, assembly GCA_004027635.1. Taxonomy (NCBI): domain Eukaryota; kingdom Metazoa; phylum Chordata; class Mammalia; order Eulipotyphla; family Soricidae; genus Crocidura; species Crocidura indochinensis. The sequence continues at coordinate 872 of PVKC010023289.1, forward strand.
ATAGAGGATATGATTGGATAAAAATTTAATTGCTACTTGAGAATATATGAGTTGAAATAATGGGATAGACTTTATAACTAATAGTCTGTTCCTATAATATATTCCTATTATAACAAATATACTCTAGTTTAAAACCTATTAAAATCAGAAATAATTGTGTATTATTCAATTGTTAATATCCACATGCAAATGCAAATATATGAGACACTGAATAATTTTTAAATAACTAACAGGTTGAATGATGTTTTATATGAACGAATATAATGCAGAACATAAGAAAAGACCTATACACAATCTCAAAGTCAAAGATATAATTCATACTATTATATCATAAACAGAAGAAAATAAGTAAAGCATAAAATATACATTAATATTCTTGTCTTTCTAGAATTTTCATCTGTGGGTATATTGAAGATTTGGATCATTCTGGACTGTAATTCTGGACAACATAGCTAGGTTAACTCTACTTTTAATTAGTGTCATGAGTCATTTTATTAAAGCTTTAAAATATTTCTGTAAGCATGTAAACATTATAAACACTAGTCTCTAAACATATAAAAGAATCCAGTGATATTTAGATTCCTAAAATGTAGAATTTTAAAAAATGAACTTTTTCCTACTGCATAGATATATCCACAAAACTAATTAAAATATTGAAAAAAAAAGGGGGGCCCGGGAGATAGCATGGAGGTAAGGCGTTTGCCTTTCATGCAAAAGGTCATCGGTTCAAATCCCGGTGCCCCATATGGTCCCCCGTGCCTGCCAGGAGCAATTTCTGAGCATGGAGCCAGGAGAAACCCCTAAGCACTGCCAGGTGTGACCCAAAAAAACAACAACAAAAAAAAAATATTGGGGCCTGAGAGATAGCACACTGGTAAGGCATTTCCCTTAGATGCAGAAGGCCGGTGGTTCGAATCCTGGCATCCCATATGGTCCCTGGAGCCTGCCAGGAGCGATTTCTGAGTGTAGAGCCAGGGGTAACCCCTGAGTGCTGCCAGGTGTGACCCAAAAAACAAAAAAAGTTATAATTTTATTATTCTTGCCTGGCAAAAACTTTCATGTGTTTGAGTTTTAAGAAAACTGTTTTATTTTTCAAAATCTTATCCTGCTTTTAAGACTTGCATAATGATTTTTTTCTTGTTTTGAAAAATTAGTTCTATACCTTCAGAATCTAGGCATTAATATAAAAATCTACATTTTTATGAAATAGTACTCAATGCCTCCTATTAGTATGCTTTATGTCCAGCTGCATTAAATTTATCAGTTAAACTGCTCTTTTAAGCAACTTTTTCTGAGTAATTGCTTTTCCCTTTTTGGGGTCACAATGTTATACCTGTACTTTATAAATTATGTTGTATTATGTTATGTCAAAAATGCTTTCTTTTTAAGTAAAAAACAACATGTCTAATATAGTCACTGTTTCTACCAAAGAAATATATATTTACTCCACTGGAGAGTAAGCCTATAACTGCAATACAGAGATATTTTTAAGGTGATTCTTAAAATGTTAAGACAGGAAGAAAAGAATTAAGATAAAGAAGGTAAAGGTAAAGAAATAATTCAACGGGCCCGGGAGATAGCATGGAGGTAAGGCATTTGCCTTTCATGCAAAAGGTCATCAGTTCGAATCCTGGTGCCCCATATGGTCCCCCGTGCCTGCCAGGAGTGGTTTCTGAGCATGGAGCCAGGAGTAACCCCTGAGCACTGCCGGGTGTGACCCAAAAACCAAAAAAAAAAAAAAAAAAAATAATTCAACAAGGAAGGATCCACGTATATTAGTCAAGTTACCAGATTCAAAATTCCTTTTTTTTTTTTTTTAGTGTAAGCAGTTTGGATTTACCATCTGATTTATTGCATTTATTGCATGAGTGTTTTTGAAGGTATCACATGAAACGATGTTGGTTTTTTTTTAACTTTTATTTTTATTTAAACAACTTGATTACATACATGATTGTGTTTGGGTTTCAGTCATGTAAAGAACACCACCCATCACCAGTGCAACATTCCCATCACCAATGTCCCAAATCTCCCTCCTCCCATCCCAAACCCTGCCTGTACTCTAGACAGGCTTTCTATTTCCCTCATACGTTCTCATTATTATGATAGTTCAAAACGTAGTTATTTCTTAACTAAACTCATCCCTGTTTGTGGTGAGTTTCATGAGGTGAGCTGGAACTTCCAGCTCTTTTCTCTTTTGTGTCTGAAAGTTATTATTGCAAGAATGTCTTTCATCTTTCTTAAAACCCATAGATGAGACCATTCTGTGTCTTTCTCTCTCTCTGACTTATTTCACTCAGCATAATAGATTCCATGTAAATCCATGTATAGGAAAATTTTATGACTTCTTCTCTCCTGACAGCTGCATAATATTCCATTGTGTATATGTACCACAGTTTCTTTAGCCATTTATCTGTTGAAGGGTATATTGGCTGTTTCCAGAGTCTTGCTATGGTAAATAGTGCTGCAATGAATATAAGTGTAAGGAAGGGATTTTTTGTATTGTATTTTTGTGTTCCTAGGGTATATTCCTAGGAGTGGCATAGTTGGGTCTTATGGGAGCTCGATTTCCAGTTTTTGTAGGAATCTCCATATTGCTTTCTGTAAAGGTTGAACTAGACAGCATTCCCACCAGCAGTGGATAATAGTTCCTTTTTCTCCACATCCTCGCCAACACTGTTTGTTCTCATTCTTTGTGATGTGTGCCAATCTCTGTGATGTGAGGTAGTACCTCATAGTTGTTTTGATTTGCATCTTCCTGATGATTAGTGGTGTGGAGCATTTTTTCATGTGTCTTTTGGCCATTTGTATTTCTTCTTTGTCAAAGTATCTGTCTATTTATTCTCCCCGTTTTTTGGTGGGATTAGATGTTTTTTTTTTTCTTGTAAATTTCTGTCAGTGCCTTGTATATTTTGGAGATGAGCCCCTTATCTGATGGGTATTGGGTGAATAGTTTCTCCCACTCAGTGGGTGGCTCTTTTATCCTGGGCGCTATTTCTTTTGAGGTGCAGAAGCTTCTCAGTTTAATATATTCCCATAGTTAATCTCTGCTTTCACTTGCTTGGAGAGTGCAGTTTTCTCCTTGTAGATGCCTTTAGTCCCAACATCCTGGAGTGTTTTACCTAAGTGTTGTTCTATATATCTTATGGTTTCGGGTCTGATATTGAGGTCTTTCATCCATTTGGGTTTAAACTTCGTACATGATGTTAGCTGGGGGTCTAAGCTCAATTTTTTTGCAAGTGGCTAGCCAGTTGTGCCAACACCACTTGTTGAAGAGGCTTTCTTTACTTCATTTAGGAATTCTTGCTCCTTTATAAAAAATTAGGTGATTGTATGTCTGGGGAACATTTCAAGCTTATTCCACTGATATGAGGGCCTGTCTTTATTCCAATACCATGGTGTTTTGATAACAGACTCAAAATTCTTAAATTCTAAGAAAATTCTAATTTAACACTCACTGGGTATGAGTGGGATCTAAGTTTAGCAAAATGTGCCTTCTCTACTTTCTTCATACCCTTACTAGCAGATGCTAAAGGCAGAATCTTCTCAGCTGGTTACAATAATGAAAGATCAACTTCTCACTGACTTTATAGTTTTCAATATACTGAAACCTCTTCAGGCAGCTTTCCCTGCTGTTCTCTCACTTTTCTGTTTGTTCCCTCACTGCAGGTATCTCTTTCCATATTGTGAGTGTTCCTTTCCTGTATAAGAGCTTTGAAAAGTGATCTGCATTCACTCTAGGGGCTCAATGATGCAAAGAACATGGTAGCTATTTCAAGAGATGTTATTGCCATTTTTACATTCACCTAAGGGCCACCATTTCATTTGTTTCCAAAGCAAATTTATGTAGATTTTTAATTAGCAGGAAAAAACAGAGGTGCAAAAGTTTTTGAAGGTTTTCAAACATTTAAGGAACAGTGAAGAATCCTTACCAAATGCCAACCACAACCTCCACCGTGTTGTCTATCTTTATCCCATGTGGAAGGGATGAAGCCCACTCTGGGAATTCACACTTTACTTTCCCCCAAGTCAGAAACTGTGACTTGGGTTGTGTTCCTACTGGTCTTAAACGAATGCTTCACAAACGAACTGAATTAAGAACCCAAATTTATTTTGATTTTTAGTTTAAATGGTCTGTAGATTAAATTTATTATCTATGATTCGAATGAAGATTTATGTTCTTTGGTTCCTGTTTCTTCATTCCTTTCCTTAATCATTTCTTTGGTAGAAAACCAATCATGGGAAAATCAGGAAAAATAATAAAAAGAGAGAAATGTTGATGATAGAATTTTATCTTTGTCAGATATCAATAATGGCCACAATGTGAGGTGGAATAAAAAAAAGAAATATTTTCTGTAAAATGTCTATAAAATGTTTCATTTTGTAAATGATTACTGTATCTCAGTTCATTATACATGCTCAAACTTATCTTTAATTTTAAGAAATATTATAATTCAAAATGGAAAGTAAAATGTCCATATTGATTAATATTGCATTAGTAACAGTACAAGATTTACAGGTCACTATTACTATCATTACTTAAGGAACAATTAGACTGAGTGTGTATATGCAAATGCATCATTTTACTTGGGGGAAAGTAAAGTGTGAATTCCCAGAGTGGGCTTCATCATATTTTTATAAACAATGAAATTGGTTGTAATCCAGTTTTTGTCTGAGTTCATGCCTTCCCCTTCCCATTGATATTGCTACTTCTAAAAAAATTATTTTTGCCACTGAAATCTATTATTGCTAAGTGTCCATATTTATCATTCTTAAGATAACATTCTAGAATAAAATTGTGTGGAAACCAATGACTCAATTTATTTTTAAAAGTTTTAAAGTTGTTTGGAACCTACATAATACTATAAAATACATTGACATGCCTTATATATTTTTTCCAAGACTAAATAAAATTTCATTGTTTTTTAAGTTTACAGTAGAATTTTATTTGCCTTATATTTGAATCAAGAAGCTTTTAAGGTTATTCTAGTTATGCTGTATCCTCATGAAAAAAATTTAAATAGTAATATTTGTCTCTTGTCTTATTGTGGAAAGTACATAGATCAATACTGCTTAAAGTTTGTGGAGACAAGTATAAATAAAACTCTATGTCTAAATAAAACATCTTTAAGTATATATACCTATTTATTTTAAATTGTTTCCAACGAATCTTTGCGGCTTGTATAATGCAGAAATGTCACTGTATAAAGAATATATAACTAAAAAAAGAAAAAACATTCATCATTACTTTTATATTTATAGATCACTTAATTCATAACTTTCCCTTAGGATGAGGAATGCTCTCCAAGAAGTATAATTGTGGACAGAAGAGGAAGTTGAGTGTACAGATAGGAGGAAGGAGAAAAATAATGCAATGATTTTGCTGCACTGGTGGAGAGATTAAGTGAGTGGGGACATAGACTATTGCTAAAAATAGAATTTATCTTGCTGCAGTAGCATTCACAATTCACTTCTTCTTAGTTAAAAGATGTTATTTATATAACTCTGCTTTTCTTTAATTTGTCTACAGAAAGTTACCATTACCTATCATTTCATTCTTTTCTATTTATTGATGATCTTCCTTAGGGTATAAAATTTACTTTGATAAGTCTTTATGCTTCTTATTCAAAAATTTTTGTTCATATTTATAAATCAAAACCCCATGAATTTATATTATGTGTTCAGTAAATAGTACATACACAATGAAATTAGAAATAACATAGAGATAATATTTATGGCATGTTTTAATATTATAGTTAGATTTTATTAAGCCACATGAATAAGAAATAATAAAATAACTAGTAATGAATATAACTAGTAATGAATATTTAATTTTATCGCATGCTTAAGGGATCTTTTATAGTGTTCAAGTCAAACTTTATGCTTTGGGCTTGTATCTTTAAGTAGACATTGATAAAATGCATTCTAAATTGGTTGTGGTATCTGAAAATAGTTTTGAGAAATAGTTTGTAAACTTTGACCAGTTTGTCTAAAAAATACTAGATTCAGAAGGGTCATACTAATTTGTTGAAATATTAAAAGTCAAAGGTATCAGAATAATTTTAATAATATCTTTATGCATCATGATTAAAAACATGTTTGTAGTTGGGTTTCAGTTATAATAAAAGAACATCCTCTTCACCAGTGCAACCTTCCCAGCACCAGTGCCCCCAACTCTCTCCTCTCCAACCCCTATTTCTCTCACTCTAACTCACTCACTCACTCACTCACTCACTCACTCACTCACTCACTCACTCACTCACTACCATTGTCATGAGAGTTGTTAGTGTAGTTATTTCTCTAACTTTGTGGTGAGTTAATTTTAGTTAACTTAAAGAAGACAGTAAAAGATATAATCTGTGTGTTGTTTGGAAGGTAAGAAAACTGAGGGAGGAGAGAAGTACCTCAGAAGAATATATATATTCTTAGTATTGATGTTTATATTAAGTTCAGCAAAAGTTCAATTGTCTATTAAAACCAAAGATTGAACTTTAAACATGTACAATCTCAAAATGATTCTTAGATCATGAGCAGATTGAAGCAAAGATAACTTGTGATATGACTTTTTTTGTTCCTTAGATGTATTCAAAACAACTTAAATAAGGATACAAATGTAAACTTCTCTGCAAATATAATTATTTCTATAAAGTTAATGAAAAATGCTATAGGTTTTAACCTACACGTGACTGATTTATATTCAGCTGTTAATCTAACTTCTTTGATATATAAACATTTTGTGCTGTGTTTTAAAAAGATTATAAATGAATCTCAGTATCAAGGCATTTAGAAAAATATTTTTATGAGCATCAAAATCACTGAGCATTCTTGTTAAGAGAAGAAATTCTAATAATTTTTACCGACCAGTGATCATCACAGGTTGTACCAAGGGACCAACTTGAATTTAAATAATGAATATGCAAATATTATTACTAAAATCCAAATAATTTATAAATGTAATCTAGTTAAATATTTAAAAGGTTACTTTTATGGAATTCAGCTGCACAATTTAGGTAAGTTTACTCTTCACACAATTTAGCTTCAGATATCTCAAATTTTATTGCAGATAGATCTGTTAAATTTAAACTTGAAGTGTCTGACTTCTTAACTCAAAAGCTGTAATTAATTTTGCCTGACACTATACTGTCATTTAGTTTGAATTGAAGCCAGAGATTTGTTAACTGTATAATATCACTTCTCCTTAGTTATGTTTGTGTTAATCATTCTCTATAAAGATAAATTTGTGTATTTGGTTGAGATCACTGAAATAGAAGAAAAGAGCAAAAGTTTTTCACATTTCGGAATATCTTGAAAGGTATTAAAGTATTCATAGAAATTACTTGGATATGGTATAAATCATCACATTAATTATGTAATTTTCTCTGTTCTGTTTTCCAGAGAAACAGAATTCTAAATTCTAGGATTTAGAATAGGTGGAAATGTAAGAGGCTTGAATGAGAAGACATGAGTCATGACTGAGTGTAATTTTCTCATTCAGTAGTACAGAGGAGATAACTACATCCATTCTCAAGTAATTCATTATAAAGGAAGGAAAATAATAATGATATCTTTATTAAGGATCAACTTTTTAGTGATAAATATGTAGCAACTCTAAACTAATGAGATTTCTGATGATTTCTTAAAACTAACTATTTTCATCTGAAAATTTCTACCTATAACAAACAATTAGCACACTGCTGAGGATATTTTTGCTTTCATGGCAAGGATAAATTTAATATCTATTTTTCTTAGTACTTAATTCATATTTCCTGGTTATTCTATTTGTTGATTCTTCTACCAACAAATTTATTCTGACTCCTACCATAGTGTAAGTAGTCTGTGCTTTACTTGTGTATATTTTCAAATACAATATTGGTTTATAGTATTTGCCATAACACTTCTTTTATATCCTTTAACACTTCAGACTTTATACATGGAATCATCTTCCTATGGTTCTTCTGTTCCCATCTATAAGTTCTCATCATCACAGTTAGCTCAGATGTTGGGCTTTGAAATCGGTTTTTTTTTACAGTTGACTATTTACCTAAGTCAAGAGCATTTAAGTACAGATCCCAGAATAAAATATTGGCTTAAGTATCTCTTATATATAACAAGTATCTCATTTAGATAAGGAATTTATTGAGTCAAATTTCATGTATTTATAAGGAATGTACTATATATGTGACTTATGTTTTTCCTAACATGGTTTAAATTATATATATATATGTTGCTGTTGTTTGTTTGTTTTCGGGTTACACCTGGTAGTGCTCAGGGGTTACTATTGGCTCTGCACTCAGAAATCACTAATCACTTCTGGCAGGTTCAGGGAACCATATGGGATGCCAGGATATGAACCACCATCCTGCATGCAAGGCAAATGCCCTACCTCCATGCTATCTCTTCAGTTCCAGTTTAAATATATTTTATTAGCAATAAACTCCTGGAAAGTGTATAACTTATTTACACTATCATAATCTTACAAAGGTCTTCTTTAGCTTTTTGGGGGGTGGGGGCTGGCTTTACTTAGGTGTGCTCATTGCTTATTCCTGGCTCCGCACTCAGGAATCATTCCTGGCAAAGTTCAGGAGATCATATAAATTTCTGGGTATGTGTTCCAGAGCAAGAAAGAACTTAGGTTTTCTCTGGCTTTGCAATCTATCTTTAGACTCTTTGGTGATTGTATTTAGTGCCTAAATGGAACGGAGGAAACTTTAGTGTCACGAAGATAGAAGAGGCAAACACAAATCAATATTGTGGAGGATGCTCAAGGAAATGACTTTTCTTCCTACTTGATATTTTTGATATTTGAATGATGCATTTTACTGCTTTCATTTTCTAGCTTTAGACTAAAATAAATACAGAAAATTGAATTCCAGAAAACTAGACACTGAAATGCATATTTTCAAGATATTAAGCAATACAAATGAACCACTTTAGTCTAATGAAGCAACTATTGAGAAAATAACAATGGATATTTTAATCTTTATTAAAATAATCATTTTCTCAGGGTGTATTTTCAGATTCAGATTTCTACTTTTAACAGGATGTACTCTAATACAAGACAGACACCAGGAATAGTCAAGCTTCTTGAGGACAACATGCAAGCAGAATGAGAAGTCTTATCTGAATTCAATAATAAAATCTTGTTTCCTACTTTCAGAAAAGGAAAGAAAATAAAAAAAAAACATCTTGGACTTAACTTGAAAAGTTTCCTCATAGTTAACATTTTGAAATGAATGAAGATGTAATCTATGAGAATATATTTTGCTACACTAATATTATTTCATTCCAAAATAATTTACTATCTCAGGATAGTAAAAGTGGTCTTAAGAATTAAAAATGAACTCAAGCTATTTCTGCTTTAATGTGTATACTCTAGACTATGAAAATCAAAAAGGCTCTGAAATAATAACTAGTAAGTAGTAAAACTAGATGAAAGCCCCAAATTACCTAAATCTTTCTTGCAATGCTTCTTCGACTTATTTTTCTAGATAAGATATTAATGAACTCTAATCCCATTGAATTTGTAAAAATTATTTTAAAAACAAAATGCCCTACATTCTCTTTCATCAACATTTTTGAACTTCCTTTCATAATCATAATTACTAATTACATCTACTTATCTAATACTAATTGACTCTTTAGATATGTTTTTACAAAATGTTAGTTCAAGGAAGCTTTCTCCTTTTAAAAGCATGTACCTAGGTATGAGTTACTACCACGTGTTACCCCTTTCTCTATATATTTTTATTAATATACAGAATGACATATGCCTTGCATTCACTTTAGGAATGCAAAATGATGGCATCAACATGATATGCTAATATGTGTATACATTAATTGCCAAAATAAATTTAGTTAAATTAATCACCATAGACTGCAATAATTTTTTTGTTGTGATAAAAACTTTTTTATGTGGTTTTGGGTCACACTCTGTGATTCTCAGGGGTTACTCTTGGCTATGCACTCAGAAATCGCTCCTGACTAGGGGGATCATATGGGACACCAGGTATTGAACCCAGATCCGTCCTGGGGTCAGCCACGTGCAAGGCAAATGCCTTACTGGTGTGCTATCGCTCTTGCCCCAATGATAAAAACTTCTAAAATATTCTTTTTGAGTCACTTAAATCAGCATGTTGTACAATATAATTGGAAGTTTATAACTTATGAACTTCACTTATTTTGCATATCACTTAGCTTCTAATTGTAGCAGTTAACAAAATTAATTCTACATCGTAATTTTGTATGTATATATTTATAGATTCCACAGATAAGACATGTCATACAATACATTTTTATGACTGACTTATTTTTATTAATATAATACTCTCAAAGTCTATCCAATATAGAAGCAAATCACAGAATTTTCTTTAATGATTAAATTATATATGTCATATGCCAATTGATAGAGAAGTGAATTATGAGAGATAGGAATCTAACACCAGATACTTAAACTGCTGTTTAATTTTTTTGTTTTGTTTTGTTTTTTCTGGGCCACACCCAACGGTGCTCAGGGGTTACTCCTGACTGTCTGCTCAGAAATCGCTCCTGGCAGTCACTGGGGACCATATGGGACACCGGGATTCGAACCAACCACCTTAGGCCCTGGATTGGCTGCTTGCAAAGCAAACACCGCTGTGCTATCTCTCTAGGCCCTAATCAAATTAAAAGTTGTAGGGTGTCTTTTGAGACCCTTCAGTTCTGAACCAAACTATATATACAGTTTAAAATGTTTGCTTTAAAATTTATGTCTCTACATAAGAAGAAATAAACCAATTCTTGTAATATTTGGCTAATAGCTATGACTATAGTAAGAACGTGATATAGCTTTATTTTAGTTTTATTCTGTTTAAAGATAAATAAACCATCTTATTTTTTTATTGAATAACCATTAGATCACTGTTTAAGAAGTTATTCAGGATTGAGTTTCAGTCATAAAATGTTCCAATATCCATTCCAGTGCACATTTCGCACCAGCAATGCCCCCATTCCCTCTCTATGAAAGATATTTCCTTCCTTCCTTCCTTCCTTCCTTCCTTCCTTCCTTCCTTCCTTCCTTCCTTCCTTCCTTCCTTCCTTCCTTCCTTCCTTCCTTCCTTCCTTCCTTCCTTCCTTCCTTCCTTCCTTCCTTCCTCCCTCCTTTCCTCTATAGCCCCAATTAAGATTGAGATTGTCAAGGTCATATCTTAATTTCATACTCCAACTTCTAGAGAATACATTTATTTTTTGGTGCTAATTATTTTTCTTTCTTCTTATTTTTATATGAACAGAAACAAATACAGATCTTGTAGAATGTACATACAAAATCAACTATTTATGAATCAATAAATGTACAGGTTTTTGCTTTTGTCACTGAGGATCCCAGAGTTGGATATAGTCTGACTGTTCCGTAGAGAGAATTCGCTCAGGAGGAATGAGGGAAAATAACTTTGTCTCTCCATTTACAATTTGATACAGAATTTCAAATACAAGCTAAGTCTAATTTAGAGATCTCATTTTTCAAATTCTTCATGAGAAGAGAAACATTTTCTTCTGCCAAAGTAGAAATCTCATCTTTAGTCAGTGATATATAGCAAAAGGTGCTTGCCCTAGTATCCAGACAAGGCTGAGGAGAATTATTGCTTCACTCAGAGGAAATGGAAACCTGAGCAGAGTAAGGAAAAGGAATTCTAGCCTCTGTTTAAGGATTCAAATATGGGTTGAGTATAGTATGTAGAGTTGTTGATTTATAATCTTACTCTAAAGGGACATCTAGTCTTAAAGTGAAGCTAGCCAGAAGAATTGAAATTGAGAAATTGGGGAAAACGGAGACATTGCTCATATGATTTAGATTCAATTTCTGCTCAACTATTTCCCCCAGACATTGCCATTTAATGACATGATACATTATATTTTGTCTAAGACATTTGATCTCAAAAATTGTTGATAGACCATGTCAAGCACCTAATATAATTTCTAAATTATAGCCTATATATGATAAATATTACCAATTCATTAGCCAGGAATTGCAGGTAATATGTTCCCAAATGAAATTGCCTCAGATTAATGGTTTCTCAATAATAGCTACCTGCAGTATCACATGAACAGTTATGCAAAAATTTAGGATGTTGGGCCAGAGAGATAACACGGAGGTGGGGCATTTGCCTTGCATGCAGAAGGACTGTGGTTCAAGTCCCAGCATCCTATATGGTCCCCCGAGCCTCCCGGGAGCGATTTTAGAGCATAGAGCCAGGAGTAAACCCTGAGCACTGCCAGTTGTGACCTACCTCTATACAGATAGACTCTCATCTTGATTTCTTTTTTTTTTTGCTGGGGTCACACCCGGTGATGCTCAGGAGTTACTTCTTGCTATGTGCTCAGAAATCACTCCTGGCTTGGGGGACCATATGGCACACTGGGGGATTGAACCACAGTCCCGCCTCTGCACCACTGCTCCGGCCCCTCTCAGCTTGATTTAATTTCCATTAGCAAATTATTGCTAGTTTTTGTCAGCAGGAGATAAGAGAATTTTTTAGCTGCAGTAAATTATGCACATTTATTTGTGTTCAGTGGAAATACTCCAATCTATTGAGCTCATTATTTTATTAGGAACAAATAAGTCTGATCTGATAATATACATTTAAAAAGTCTGTTGTTTTATATAAAGTAAGTCAACAGACTTAACTTTAAATCCTTCAACTTAGTGTATGAATGATATTAGGATTATATAGATAGTTGATGTTAAATTGTACACAAATCATACACTTAACGTGGATACCTTGAGGAAAGTTACTTATAAAAACTATGAAATCTTTTCCAACATTTGGAATTTAAACCTGGCAAAAGTAAAAACTTTAGAGTCATAAAACAAGCCTTAAAACTAGTAGTTGTGTTCTCTATTTTGAGTTCCAACTTTTGTCATATTTAATATGAGACAAAAAGTTATTCAAATTCTTTCAGAATAAATAAACTGCACTTATTTGCACTGATAAAGTTTATAATCCAAAATTATTATAAAAATGTTGCTTTTGGATGAAATAGTATGATATTTAGTTCATGTTAAAAAGATAAAGAATATTCAAAGATGAAAGTAATGCTGATACAAATATGCATGCCTAGAGAATTAGGTGCTTTTGAAAGTATCTGGTTTCACTGTATTTGTCATCTCTTTCTGTTATTAATCATGTCAAAGGTAGAAGACTGTACTATTTGTAGGAATCGACAGAACCAAACAAATTTACAACATTTATTGGAGAACCTTAAATGTACCAGGTACTGTCATTTAATTCTCATAACAAACATGTGAAAAAGGCAAGACTCAGGGATGTTAAGAAATCTAAGAAAGGTTGATCGATAGCTGAGTTCGAATTTAAAAAGTATTTCTAACTCCATAACAATTTGTTTGCACTGATGTCACAGAGGTTCTTAGTACTAGCACAACTATTTTTTTTTTATCTAAAAAGGGACAAAAAGCACTGACAATTAATATACTTCCTACCAATTATTTTTCCATACTGCATGCTTAGAAGGTTTGATTCCTTGTAAGAAACATGCGTTTTAGTTTCTTTTGTTCCTTTAGCCAAACCTTTGTCATTATTTTGCCTGTGATCATAGCATTGATGCTATGATCAACAGAGATAAAGTGGTACTCTGAGATATTGGCTCATGTAAGCTGGAAAAAAAACTAATTTCTAAGTAGAAATAGTTGTAGAAATTTTAGATTTTTTTGCTTGTTAAAGGGGGTCAAAACACTGAATGTTTAAATATATTGCTTAAGAGAACATATGTATGCATTAATTTTTAAAAAATTGTTTTAAAAAAGACATTTAAGATATAGGAATTTCAAAAATGGAAAAAAAATATCACAAAATTCACTGATATAATTTAGAATAATTTGTTTACTTACAATGCCCAGATAGTCTTCCATTGGCTTCCAAGGAGTATAGATTATTTGGTAGGAATCTCTCGCTTTATACTAACAAAATAATGAGTTAATAACTTTTTTTTTGTGGTTTTGGGGTCACACCCGGCAGTGCTTAGGGGTTACTCCTGGCTCCATGCTCAGAAATTGGTCCTGGCAGGCAGGAGGGGACCATATGGGGCACCGGGATTCGAACTAATGACCTTTTGCATGAAAGGCAAAGGTCTTACCTCCATGCTATCTCCCGGGCCCCAAGTTAATAAGTTTTAATAAATTTAATGTAATTAAAGCTCCATTTTCTAACCACTGCTCAAGTACCTGTTATGTCAGCTAATAAAAATAATAAAAAAATAACTTGGCTTCATGCATTCATTATATAATGTAGTTTTCTTAAGTGTTGTGATTTATGTGGAAATCTTTCCAGAATCAAGAGGAGTTTTCTTTCAAATTAAAAATATGGACATATTTTTAATATAAATTTTATTTTGATTGTAGTGGCTTACATATCATTGACAATAGTATTATAGGTACATATTTACATAAAACCAGGGGGGTTCCCATCACCGATTTGTCCTTCCTACACCTCCGTGCTCATCTACCTCCCTTATCCTCCTCCCTCACCCCCCCGGGGGGGCTGCTAGAATATGTGGTCCCCTCTGTACCTAACTTACTACTTAGTAGTCTTGTCTTGGTGCCTTCTTTATTTCCCCCTCTAACTGGGAGGCAGGACTAGATAGTTCAAGTTATGTAGTTTTGTTTGAAGAAGAGAAAAGTAGTAAACTGTGGTAAACGTCTAATATGCTGAAAATGGGCGCAACCCTTCTAGAGGTTCTCATCGTAAGTTTGAGAGACGAAGGAGAAAAAGAAAGTGAAGCACCCCAACAGTACAAAAAGAAATGTCAAATATCCAGTGAGCACTCCAGCGATAATGATAGGCACCACAAAAAAACAAAACAAAACATGGTCTGAAGTTAAAAAACATGGCAGAGCACATAAAGAAAGAAAAGTGTAAAGAAAATAACATATAAATATAAATGGGGACAGCAACTTCAATACCCACTCCAAAACAAAGAAATCGACAAAAAGTAGATAGGTAAATAAAAATAGAAAAAATAATAATAAAAAATTAAGATAAATAATAATATATAAAAAGGTTTTGTGCTTTTTGCCTTTTTTTCCCCTCCTGCACTGGCACAGTAGCATTCCTTCGCTATTTTCCCCTCTCTTCTCACTACTGTCTTTTTTTTATTTCTCTTTTCTTCTCTTTTATTTTTCTTTTCTCTTTTCCCTTTCTTTCTAATGTATTTCTCTTTTCTTCTTTCCTAACCCTTCCATATACTTTCCCCTTTCCAACCATTGAGAATCCAACTATCCCTTTACCCCTCAATCCCATCCAGACCTCCCACCATATTAAAACTCTTCACTCTCAGTTCTTAATCAATTAGGCATCAAGACTGACCTCCTACCCCAACTAACCAGTACCCAGCACCCAAGCGAAGAGATACCCAATCAAGCCCACACCTCGCCCCCCGCAAGAAATATGGACATATTAAATAACTTCACTTATTTCTTAAATAAGAAAACTGATATTTTATTTTTAAAAACTGTACACATCGGCCTGCCTAGTGGGGCTGACTGCAAAGAACTGTGAGTCCTGTCTTTGTGTTTATTTGTCCTCTCCTGTCTTCCGGACCTCCTGGGAGTGGGCCGAATCAGCTCCAAAAAACTCGCTCTCCCAGAGGTCCATTCTAGGGCGGAAACGGCCAGAAAACCTCATTAACCTGAAAACCAGCAAGAAGCGAGTACTTTGCAAAAACCAGGACCCCTGCTTGTGACGTCAGGCTGGGAATTTCTGCGAAACCTGCTTGCCTAGTGGGGCTGACTGTAAAGAACTGTTACTCCTGTCTTTGTGTTTATTTGTCCTCTCCTGTCGTCCAGACCTCTTGGGAGTGGGCTGAAAAGAGGCTGCAGAAGAGCACTTTGGCTCTGCTTCACTACGAGGCCATGCGCTCTTTCTAAGGTAAGAACATCATCAAAACAAGAAGAGAAAAAATCACACTAAGGACTGTGCTGGATTACTGAAGCCCAGCACTTCTCTCTGGATAGTCTTCTCTGCTGTGTGCCAGGACCCAAGATTTGATCTTTGAGAGGTCTCATCCATGGAGGACTCCACTACTGTGTAGGCAAATTGACACAGCTGGAAAGGGCGGAACCAGAGGAGTCTGACTGCACACATCATTTAGCCAATGAATACCACCGCAGCACTTAGAAAAACACACAATATTAGTGTGACAATGGGGAAACAATGCAGGCCAGCGTCAGACATAGAGAACAAAGATGACAATTCTGATGAACAGATAATGACCAACGAACTAATCAATCTCTCAGATAAGGATTTTAGAAAAGCAATATGGAAGATGCTGAAAGAACTCAAAGAAACCATGGGCCGAGTTGAACAGAACACTAATAAGAACCAAGAAAATATGATGACAGAAATCACAAAACTCCAAACTGAAATAACATGTCAACTAACAGGCCTGAAAAACTAAGTAAATGAATTGAATG
>PVKC010023290.1:0-17300 GCA_004027635.1 Crocidura indochinensis
GCTCTTTATATCTTAAAGGTTGCTGAACCCTGGAAGATGTATACAGTTTCTTTATCCACTCATCTGTCCTTGGACATCTGGGTTGTTTCCAGATTCTGGCTACTGTGAATAGTGCTGCTATGAACATAGATATATAGAGGGTATTTTTGTATTTTGTATTTGTGTTTTTTTTTTACTATTCTATTTACTATGATCTGGCAAAGTATCCTCCATGTTCTAAAAATCCTTGTGTGTATGTATTTTGTAAGTATCTAGTTATAAAATTATTTAGATATATCCACTCAAGTGTCAGCATTACATTTTCAGTGTGCTATTTTAGAAGTCTTTGTATTGCTAACAATATGAACAGAAATAAATCTTACATAAACAAAAATGTTTATTTATTTAGGTTTTAGCAACTTTATCTAACTAATTTTTGACAAATCTAATCTGAATGGTTCTTGGATTAGATAAAAAAGATTTATATTGGGATGGAAATGTAAGCTAGATGCTAAAATATTACATGGGTTCTGTTGCAGTTCCCTATAATGTCCCCCAAGCACAGCAGAAGTGATCCCTAAGCATCATCGCAGCATTGGTCTGAAGCACCTCCTGTTCCCCACATATGCATTGTCTGTACAATAATGCAATTAGTATATCAACTTTCAACTTTATGATAATATACTATTTTCCTATCTATGATTAATTTTCCTATCTATGATTAATGCATTTGATCCTATAAGAATATAATAAAGGAAACTATTTTTCCTAAATTACCTTTTATAGTTTCATCAGTTATATCTGAAAAACAGATTTTAAACAAATATACTTTGAAAGTAAGAATATAAAGAAACTAGCTAGGAATTAAATTTTGGTGGTTATTTTTAACAGCTATCTGAGAAATAACTCGTAATAAGTTTAGAATACAATCATGTAGTTATATATAGAATATTTGATTTTTAAAATTTTCATGAGTTTTCGATGACTATATAAAGCTTAATGTGATTTAATAATCTATGTATAACACATAATAATAAAAGACATATTAACTTTCCTTAACTTGTATAATTATATTTGTAATATATATTCTCAATTTACATGTGACATTGATAGAAAATATTGTCCATGAAAGGTCACAGCTTTAGTTAAAAGCATTTTATACTTATATAGCAACACTTAATTATTTTATAGTTATCATTCTTTAACTAGACCAGAGGGAAATTATTCATCATTTATTTATAATATATATTATATTTGAAAATAAGAATATTTTTATACAGATGTAAAGGAATTTAAATCAGAGACAAATAAAAGAATTTATTTAGATAGAAAAAATATACTAAAATGAGATGTAGGGAAAGTTCAGAGGAAAGAGAAGTGATATTTACAATCTTAAAAGTGCTTCTGAAACAATATTAGTAGTAGAATGAAAAAATGACTTCAACTGCTTAATTATCATGATTTAACAGACTACAAAATTTGGTCAGTTTAAGCAAATGTAAGATATAAATATTCTGCTTGGAGTCGAACCTGAATTCCTCAGACTACCAGCAATACCCACCACTCCCCTTCCTTAAACTCTAGACCCAGACTGTCCCATATCCTGTTGCCTGTCTGCCCTCTTATCCCAAATCCCCTGAGTTATGCCTGCTATTTAAATTGATATCTATTTACAGGAAGGTGGGCCCTAACACATCTATCTTTCAGACAATATACAACCTCAAAATTCAGATGGCCAAACCAAGTAATTATTGGGCAATATTTTTTAATCATAATCAAATAACCAAGCATCTTTAAGAAAATATTTGAATAGATACTTTTCTTCTTTTTTTCAGATATCTATTAGAATATATAACGGCAAATCTTACACAGTGATAATAAAGGTAGTCATTGGCAAATCTTACACAGTGATACTTGGTGACAATAAATGAGGGCCTTTCCATCAGTGTTGTCCTACCTTCATCCCTATTCCCAAGCATATATCCCTTATCACCCTCCTTTATCCCCCAGAATGCTAGTGCATCTAAAAGCACATATGTTAACCCTAATGTAAACCTTTTATTTCCAGCTCCAGATATTTTTACTAGTGGTTTCTTGAAGTTTTGGAGTCAAAGGAGCACTGAAAAAAATATTAATGTGGCAATTATCATTTGCATGGTTCCACCAAAGTATGGAGTTCATGGAAAGGAAAAACTTTTGCCAAAGTACAAGGAGACCCTACCCTGGAGTTTCCTGACATAAGACCATTTCTAGGCTCCAAGCAAACTAATTTGTCCAATTCCGGTCATTGTCTGTAGTGCCCACACAGTTATATTTTTCACAGTCTCTGTTGTTGATCTCACGTTTCTGTATGGAAGGTCCTGGCTTCTGTATATCCTACAATGAAGTCAGGATGGTGTAGAGCGGCATCTAATTTCGACTTGTAATAAACAGGCAATGCAGAAAGCCCTGTCCAGTACTCAGGTCGTCATTGTTGTTTAAGTCTTCTCAGTGTTAAGGGAAGACTCCTTTGAGTAAATCGATGTCAGAGCAGCAATAAGGTCTTCCCTGGTAGAGGATTGCTTCCAGGTGATGTCATAAACAATGTTTTATGTTTCATAGATGGCTTCCCTAGTTCAGGGGTAATTGGAAAATACCCAAACCTCTGAGGCCTGTGCCGGGTCATCATGTCAATGTTCAGGGTTTGTAAGGCTCCATTGCACCACAAGATTTGTGTGTTCCCATCTCTATTAGATAAGAATTTATTTGTATGTTTAGTATTTTTCATCTTAATGAGCCCATGAAAACAAGGAATAATGCCAACTGGTGTTATCAGCACATAAGGGGACCGAAAGAACGAGTCCAACAATCCCCGTGACCTGGTTCATACGTAAGAGTTAAACTGAGGGACTGAGACTCTATCACCAAAATTCCTTATTGAGCAATTCACGAGAATGGTGCCTATAGGGATGCTAGAACATGTCCAACAATCCAATTGACTTTGTTCTTATATAAACATTAAATGGAGGGACACTTCTACAAACTTCCTTATTTGACAAATAACAAAGGGTAGGAACGATAGAGAGGGACTCTTTCACCAAAATACCTTATCAAACAGTTCACATACTAACTTCCTTATTTAACAAATAACAAAGGGATAAAAAGTGGGGAAAATAAACAATCTAAATTGAGAGAATGGACTCAATAGTCACGGTATATGGGAATGAATCAGAAACCTAGTATACTAGCAAACACAGTTACACAGTTAAGAAAGGAAGAGGCCAAGAAGCTGTTAAGAGTGAACACGTAGAAAAACGTACTGGCCTCTTCCTAGCCTGAGAGTCTATCCTCTCATTTTTATTTTGAATATATATGGTACCCCCATGCAAAATGGTCTCCTCCCAGACTGAGAGTCCATTCTCCCATTTATACTTTTAATATATATGGTCCCAATTTTCAAAATGGAGACCAATGGAAAAAAAATACCAGTGTATGTCGAGACATACACCAGTGCTGCTTAGGCCTGTCCTCCACCCCATGCGTCCCTCCCTTAGTGTAGGAAGACAAAGGCAGAAAGACAGAGGACTATGCTAGAGTCCACATGGGCCGGCAACCAGGGAAAACCTGGAATAAAGGGGAGAAATAGGGTAACGGCAGGGGGTGCCAAGTCTCCAGCACCCCCCAAGCTAGGGAAAAGGCCTCTGGAATGGGGTGTCCCCTAACCCCAGTACCTGGGTAGAACTGGCCTCCAGGATCAAAGCACTGGAAGCAAGCTATCTGCCCGGCCCCTCCCTTTGTTCCTCCTGCCTAGTGTAGGGAGGGGGAAAGCCTAGAGACCCCTGATGGAGTCCACCTGAACCCACAGCAGGCCAGCTGAGTTGGCATTCAGGCCGGGCCTAGAGTCCAGGGGGAAATAGGGGAACGGCTGGAGGCCTGCCAGACCCAATCGAGGGAGAGTGCCATGTGGGTGTCCCCTAACCCCAGTACCTGCGTAGAGCTGGCCTCCAAATAGAAACTTTTCTTAAGCAACAGGGAACCTTACACTCCACCATTCTTACCCACAAAATACAAAGAAAAATGTGGAAACTATGGAGGTTAACTGCAGGTTTGGATAGGGAGAGAAACCTAGGAAAATCTCTAAGTCCATAAAAATGTCCAAATCTGAAAGAAATGGACCTAAAATCAACACTTAGTGCTTTAATATCAGAAATCATAGAAGCACTAACCAGTAAAATTACGCAAAAATATAGATGAACAATTCAACCAACTAAAGAAATCTTTCAGAAGATGAGAGAGTTCATACAAAATTGGAAGGAACCAAAATATATATATATATATATATATATATATATATATATATATATTGGCAATCCAGAGTAGCAGAACCAGATAGAGGGATAACATTATAGATAAAGTTTAAGACAAATTACAGCCAGCATCAATAAAAAAAGTCAAAAAAGTAAATAAAGACAAAAGGATGGAAAAAAATGTAAGAGCCTTATTGTAAAAAAGACAAGAGAAATAATTTCCAAATTATAAGAATACCAGAAGGGGAAGATAAAGGGAAAGGGGAAGAACAGGTAGTGGGAGAGATAATGGCATATAAATTTACAATGTTCTGTAAATTTACTCTGCAAATTCAAGAGGTAAAAAGAGTGCAAAACAAAATAGAAACTGAATATAACATATACATATAAAACTCAAAATAATGAGAGAGAGAAAGAGAGAGAGAGAGAGAGAGAGAGAGAGAGGGGTCTATTTGAAGACAAGCCAGACCAAAATAACTGAAAGGTCTATTTGAAGACAAGCCAGACCAAATAGACACACCAAGCTTATACACAAAGATGACAATAAATCCTATGACAATCATCTCCCTTAATGTCAATGGACTAAGTGCACCAATTAAGAGACACAGAGTGGTTAAATGGATCAAAAAGATGAACCCAACCTTCTGTTGCCTACATGAAACACACCTAAATATTCAGAACAAACATAGACTCAAAATCAAAGACTTTCGGAAAATTATCCAAGCAACTAACACCCTTAAAAAAACCTGGAATGGCAATATTAATATCAGACAACACAAACTTTAGACTCAGAAAAGTTGTAAGAGACAAAGATGGGCACTCCATACTAATTAAGA
This sequence comes from Crocidura indochinensis, assembly GCA_004027635.1. Lineage (NCBI taxonomy): Eukaryota > Metazoa > Chordata > Mammalia > Eulipotyphla > Soricidae > Crocidura > Crocidura indochinensis. The sequence continues at coordinate 5,102 of PVKC010023290.1, forward strand.
GATGTGTGCAACAGGAAGAAATCGTATTACTAAACATATATGCACCCAATGAAAGACCAGCAAAATATGTAATACAATTATTGACAAATTTGAAAGAAGACATCAATAATTACAATAACTGTGGGAGACCTCAATGTGGTCCTGTCAACACTTGATATTTCAACAAGACTAATATCAACAAATATATACTAGCCCTGAAAAGAGAAATTGAAGAAAGATGTCTAGAAAAAATATATAGGATAGTCCATCCCCCGATACTTGTATGCACTTTCTTTTCCAATATACATTAGTCATTCTCTAGTATATACCACATGCTGATACATAAAACTCTATAAAATCATGAGGATAGAAATATTTCAGGCTACCTTCACTGGCCAAAAGGCTCTGAAATTAGATATCAACTACAAAGGGACACAGAAGAACTATAACAACCAGAAATTAAACAGCCTGGTACTGAAAAACCAGGGGATCCGAGAGGAAATCAAAACTTCCCTGAAAACAAATAACAATGAAGACACAAACTATCAGAATCTATGTGAAACAGCAAAAGTAGTTCTGAGAGGAAAATTTATAGCTTTACAAGCACATATCAGGAAGGAAGAAGGGCATACCCGAACAGCTTAATGATGAAACTTATAAAATTAGAAAATGGAACCAAGGGTGCTGGGCGGTGGCACTGGAGGTAAGATGCCTGCGCTAAGCTAGGACGGACAGCGGTTTGATCCCTCGGTTCCCCATATGGTCCCCCGTGCCTGCCAGGAGCGACTTCTGAGCGAATAGCCAGGAGTAACACCTGAGCGTCACCAGGTGTGGCCCAAAAACCAAAAAGGGAGACTGAAAAAAATACCAAAGGTTAGTGAAGAAATTAATGAAGTGGAAACCCAACAAACAATACAAAAGATCAACAAAAGCAGAAGTTGGTTCTTTGAAAACATAAACAAGATTAGTAGACAATTAGCAAAACTCACAAAAAAAGAGAGAAAGAGAAACTGGATAACCCATATTAGAAATGAAAAGGTGGGGATCACTACAGATATTGCAGATATTCAAAGGGTAATCAGAGTACTTTGAGAAACTCTATGCCACCAAATATGAGAACCTGGAAGAAATGGATAAAACTTGGACTCTTATAATCTTCTACAGTTGTATAAGGAGGATGTATCATATATAAACAGCCCCCATCACTATTGAGGACATTAAAATGTTAATCAAAAGTCTGCCCCAAAACAAAAGCCCAGACCCAGATGAATTTACTAATGAATTATTTCTAACCTTTCAAGAGGAACTATTAGCAATCCTGACCAGAATCTTTTATGAAATTGAAGAAATGGGAACACTTGCAATAGCATTTATGAAGGCAACATCACCTTGATACTAAAACCAGACAGTGATGCTGCCAATTTCCAAAAAAGGAAATTAAAGACCAATATCCCTAATGAACACAGATGCAAAGATCCTTAGCAAAATCATGCCAAATAAGATCCAATGCCTCATGAAGATTATTCACTACGATCAAATAGGTTTCATCCCAGGAATGCAAGGATGGTTTATCATTCATAAATATATCAACATAATACAGATACACCTCACTTTAACGACCTATCTGCTTAGCAACCATTTGCACTTATGACCATCTCTTCACTGTTATTTTATTTTATTTTATTTTAAATATCACTTTTCCATATTGTACACTCTACATACAGTATTGTTGTTTTTGGTGCTTTATTGTACCTACATTATTAACTTTATGTTCTGTAATACATTGCAGTCGTGTGTGCAAATTACACAACCTATGCAAATTAAAACAAGTGGAAGTTTTCAGTTTGATCTTTCTCATTATTTTACTTACTCAGAATACTGTATTGTCAAGTATTATGCATATACTGTACTACTATATAAAGTACATGCAGTTCCTCACTTAACGACCAATTTGCTTAACGACCAAGCCTTTGAAACAGAATGTTGTCAGTAAGCAAGAAGTGTCTATATACAACATCAACAAGAAAAATAAAAATCACATTATATCAACATGCACAGGAAAGCATTTCATAAGGTCCAATACTCATTCTTGATAAAAAAAAAAAACTTTCAGCAAAATGGGAATAAAAGAAACATTCCTCAATATAGTTAAGGCCATCTACCACAAGCCAATGGCAAATATTATCCTCAATGGAGAAAAACTAAAAGCTTTTCTTCTAAATTCTGGTACAAGACAAGGTTGTCCTATCTGACCATTCCTATTAAACGTATTACTGGAAGTGCACACTATAGCGAGAAAAAGATATCAAAGGAATCCTGATAAGAAAGGAAGAAGTCAAGCTACTAATGTTTGCAGATGATATGATACTCTACTTAAAAACCCTAAATACTCTACCAAGAAGCTTCTAGAAACAATAGATTCATATAGCAATGTGGAAGCCTATAAAATTAACACAAAAAAATCAATAACCTTTTTATACACCAAAATGATAGGGAAGAAATGGACATTAAGAAAACTACCCCATTCACATTAGTGCCACACAAACTGAAATATCTTAGATTCAACTTGACTAAATATGTGAAGGACCTATACCAGTGGTTGGTAACCTTTACCTTTTTTTTTTTTCAACTGAGCCAAAAATCTCCAAAGCCATGATTGAATTTTTTTTGAGAGCTGCTTTTTTTTTTTTTTTTTTTTTTTTTTTTTTTTTTGGTTTTCAGGTCATACCCAGCAATGTTCAGAAATTACCCCCAGCAGGCTCCGGGGACCATATGGGATGCCGGGATTTGAACCAGTGACCTTCTGCATGCAAGGCAAAAGCCTTACCACTGTGCTATCTCTCTGTCCCCCCCTTTCTTGGTTTTTGGGTCACACCCGGCAGCTCTCAGAGATTACTCCTGACTCTAAGCTTAGAAATCGCTCCTGGCTGGCTCAGGAAACCATATGAGATGCCGGAGTTCGAACCACCGATCTTCTGCGTGAGAGGCAAATGCCTTACCTCCATGCTATCTCTCCAGCCTGAGAGCCATATTTTTAAAAGCAAAAATACATAGGATGGTATACTATTTTTAGTTTCAATAAGTTTTTATTGATAATATTCTGCATGCAAGTATCCACATAGCTCGGGAGGACACAAATAACAAAACTAATAAAACAAAAACTTTAGAACAATATTATTTATCGATAATGTTAAATTTCATAAAATTTGCCTTACAATGTAGAGAAAATTACATCCTGGCAATGCCTGAAAATTCACAAACACTAATGTGAACATTGGCCTTGCATTTTCTTGGATAGTTTGAGTTAGTCGGGTTTGTATGTTCTTGTTTTTAATTTTAGGCATGATTCCAGGTTCTCATTGATGAGACAATTTTTCAATTTACTCTTGATAAAATTCATGCTTGAAAATGATTGTTTGCATAAATATGTAGAGCCTAACAAGGAAAGAACAGCAAACGCTAACTTTTTTTAGTTGATTATATGAGTCAGGAATACTGTTCCAGGTGCTAACAATCAACATATCTTCCTTCTCCAGGTCTTTCAAAGCAGACCACTTGTGCTTTGAACTAAGTTCACATTTGCATTTCTCCAATCTTTCTAAATTAGCACAAAGACGTTCAAATTTCAAGCTCCACAGTCCGTTGTTGTTTTTTAAACCCAGCAATTGCATTTCAAAGTTGCCAATGTCGACATTAAAGGGAGAAATATTTAATTCCAATACAGTGGCATCAGAGGTTTTTTTCACAAAGGCCAACCTCTCTTTGCTGTTTCTGAAATCTTGAAACCTCTTGAGAAAAGCTTCCCTCATATTTAAAAGTGCTGTTTTAAAATAGGTAATGTTAATATCAGAATTATTTTCTTGGTGATGTTTCAACAGGCTTAGAAAGTGAATCAAAGTTTCTCTGTCAAAATCTTGAGCAAAAACAGATCACTTGTTTTCAAAAGAAATAACTTCTAACATCGAAAAAAAACGTTTCCTTTCCCCTGTAGTTTATTATTTAGCTGGTTTAGATGTGAAGTAACATCCACCATGAAATACTGCTTTTGAATCCACTGATCTTTTGTTAATCTGGATAGTGAACATCCTTCTTGAAAATGCATGAAGCTCTGGCTCACAGGGCCCCAATACAAATATTGTCCTACTGGGTAGGGGATAGGGCAGGTTCAAGCTGGACAGCAACTTACCAGGTACAACGATGCAGTCACTGACCCACACATGGCTCTCTCCTTTGTTGCTCCTTAGTCTGTAGTGCAGAGAGGATATTGCCTCAACGCCACACATCAACACCGCAGCACCAGACAGAAAGTCATGCCCCCCATATCAAATGGCCTGACTGGACCTGTGTGATGCCACACAAAATATCACGCCCCCCCATACTACACGACCTGACTGAACCTGTGTAGAGCCGGCCCTGGGCTGCACACAGGGCAGGCACTGACAGAGGCTAGGAGCAGTGTACTGACTCCTGGAGTGGCTGACTGCACACAGAAGAGGCAAATTAAAAGTGTAAAGAGCCACATGTGGCTCGCGAGCAACAGGTTGCTGACCACTGACTCATACAAAGAAAACTATAAAACCCTACTCCAAGAAATGAGAAAGAACACACAGAAATAGAAACACATACCCTGCTCCTGGATTGGCAAAATTAACATCATTAAAATAGCAATACTCCCCAAAGCATTGCACAGATTTAATGTGATCCTTCTTAAGATACCCAAGACATTTTTTAAAGAAGTTGATCAAACATTTCTGAAATTTATTTGGAACAATAAACACCCTTGAATATCTAAGACAATACTTGGGAAACGGAATATGGGAGGCATTACTTTCCATTATGTTAAACTATATTACAAAGCAGTATTTATCAAAACAGCATGGTGTTGGAATAAAGAGAGACCCTCAGATCAGTCAAATGGGCTTGAGATTCAAAGAATATTCTCCAGACATATACTCACCTAGTTTATTTTACAAAGAAGCAAGAGAGCCTAAAGGTAGCAAGGAAAGCCTCTTCAACAAGTGGTGTTAGCACAACTGTTTAGCTACATGCAAAAAAGCGAACTCAGACCCCCAGCTACCATACCATGTATGAAGGTAAAATACAAATGGATTAAAGACCTTGATATCAAGCCTGAAACCATAAGTTATATAGAACAATACGTATGTAAAATACTCCATGACATTGAGACAAATGTCATCTTTAATAAGAAAATAGAACTCTCCAAACAAGTGAAAGGAATCATACACTGAGTAGGAGAGACTATTCACCCAATAACCATAAGATAAGGGGCTAATATCCAAAATATACAAGATGCTGACAAATTTTACAAGGGAAAAAGCATCTAATTCCATCAAATAATGAGGAGAAGAAAAGGACATACACTTTGACAAAGAAGAGATACAAATGGCCAAAAAAAGCATGGAAAAATACTCCACATCACTATTCCTCAGGAAGATGCAAATAAAAACAACTGTGATGTACCATCTTATGCCACATTTGCACACATCAAAAAGAATAAGAACAAACAATGCTGGTGGGGATGTGGACAGAAAGGAACTCTTATTCACTGCTGTTGGTAATGCCGTCTGATCCAACCTTTATCGGAAGTGATTTGAAGATTCCTCCAAAAACTGGAAATTGAGCTCCCATATGATTCAGCTACACCATTCCTAGGGATATACCCAAATCCAATAAGAAAAACCCTTTATCACACCTATATTCAACACAGCACTTTTTACAATATCCAGACTTTGGAAACAACCAAGATGCCCTTCAACAGATGAATGGCTAATTAAACTTTGGTACACATATAGAATGGAATATTATGCAGCAGTCAGGAGAGATGAAGTCATGAAATTTTCCTATTCATGGATGTACATGGAATCTATTATGCTGAGTGAAATAAGTCAGAGGGAGAGAGATAGATTCAGAATTGTCTCACTCTTCTATGGGTTTTAAGAAAAAGAAAAGGCAATTTTACAATAATTTTCAGAGGCAGAGAGGAGGGCTAGAAGGTCCAGTTCATGACATGAAGCTCACAAAAAAGAGTGGTGAGTGCAGTTAAAGTAATTACAACACTGAAAACATTCATAACAATGTGAATGAATGAGGGAAGTAGAAAGCCTGTCTAGAGTACAGGCAGGGTTGGGGTGGGGAGGAGGGAGATTTGGTACATTGGTGTGGGCATGTGGAACTGGTGAATGGGGTGTTCTTAATATGATTGAAACTCAACTACAATCATATTTGTAATCTAGGTGTTTAAATAAAAATATTAATAAAGAAAGAAAACAACCCCATAAAAATCCTTTCTAGAGTACAGACATGAGTGGGGTGGAAAGGAGGGATATTTGGTACATCGGTGATGGGAATATTGCTCTGGTGAAGTGGGGTGTTCTTTACATGACTGAAACCCTACTAAAATTATATTTGTATCAAGGTGCTTAAATAAACATATTAATAAAATAATAAAATAGAAATTAATTGAGGGGTTGGAACAATGGTGCAAGCAGTAGGGCATTTGCTTTGCCTGTGCTGACCTAGGATGGACTGCAATTCAATCCCCCAGTGTCCCATATGTTTTCCCAAGACAGAAGTGATTTCTGCACACATAGCCAGGAATAATAGAGTACATAATATTCATACAAAACAAAAAACAGCAACAAAAAGTGTGATTTTATAAAGGCAATTCCAAAATATGATGAGTTTTCTGGTCTCTTCAAGAATATTAAATATTTATGACTTAGTTTTAACAAACCCATTTGGTAGTGAACTATGGAAAGACACTTCAAGAAAAAATGAATAGGAGCTGGAGTGATAGCACAGCAGTTAGGCTTCTTTGCTTTGCATGCATCTTAGCCAGGCAGAACCTTAGTTCAATTCCCAGCATCCCATATCCCCAAGCAAGGAGCAATTTCTGAGCACAGAAACAGGAGTATTCTCTGAGCATCACTGGGTGCGTCCCAAAATCAAAATAGATAAATTAATAAATGAATAAATAAATAAAGGAAAATGAATAAACGGAAATTACTTATCTTTTTAATTATACAGAAAAGCAAACAAGTATACAGAACTAAACTTTTTTTTTTTTTTGGTTTTTGGGCCACACCCAGTGACGCTCAGGGGTTACTCCTGGCTATTCGCTCAGTAGTTGCTCCTGGCAGGCACGGGGGACCATATGGGGAACCGGGGGATCAAACCGTGGTCTGTCCTAGGTTAGCACAGGCACCTTATCTCCAGTGCCACCACCCGGCCCCAGAACTAAACTTTTTATTGCCATGCTATACAACGAAAATTAATCTTTACAGCATAATTTGTCCAATAAAGGAGGTATGTAATTTCCTTAGGTCTATGTCAACATCATTATGTATATACCTGCATTAGTTCTCTGGTTTTTAATGATTGTTATTAAAATTATCAATGTGAAATTGCCACTAATTAAAAATATTACATATTTGTTCTGAAAGGAACATTTAGTTAGAGCCAGATAAAGATGCTAGGAGGTTTCAGAGCAAAAATCTTAAAAGCTGAATTGGCTAGTGTTCCTTCACTTAATCATTAGTAGGCATAGTTGTATATAATTTACATAAATGTATGAATCAAATAGGCAAAACTATAGTAGAGTTCAAATATAAAGTAAAATTATGTTTTTCAATATCAAATAGAAATAACAGAGCATTCTATAAACATATTTACATAAATTAAAATTGCATCTATTTTTTCATAAAATAAAAGTTAACTAACTATTGTTCATCATTTTTTTTTGAATTTTGGGTCACATCCAGTAGGACTAGGGCTTATTCCTGGCTCTGCACTCAGAAATTACTTCAGAGGTTTCAGAGGATCATATGGCATATCAGGCAACACTACTCAACAGCTACATGAAAAGCAAGAATTGCACTATACTCCACAGTTCAAGTAAATCTTAAATGAATAAATCAATACATCAATAGATTTACTTTAGTAGACAGTTTGTGGGTTTGTGGTAACTCTCAGCTATACTCAAGGATAACTCCAGAGGGACTTGGGGGAACATATCAAACCTAGGTCTGATTTGTACAAGGCAAGTACCTTAGGCACTATCTCTATTTTTAAATTATTTTATTATTACTTATTTCCATCCTCTTAATGTATTTCATTCTATGGATTGTTTTATCAAACTTGAAGAAATGAATTACTTCTGGATAGAGTTGGTAAGCTATTTGTGAAACAACCTAGGATATTTAAATATTGATATATTTCACTGTTATAATAATATCAAATAGAAAAGTAGTTTATTTCCCCATTTTACTTACCTAAGTAGTACATATCCTATTTCAGCAATAAGCAAACCATTTAAGGAAATAAACAGGATTGCATAATTATAAATATTCCCTTTTTAGTAGAAACCTATTTTATATCTAAGCACATGGTTGTTACAATTGCTTGGACTCTTTCTATAGTTACTTAAAGTGTTAAGCCATAAAAAATGTTTTTAGGGGAGGCACATTCAACTCGTTGTACAACATACTCCTGACTCTGAGCTTATATATCAGAGCTCATGTATCAGTTTATGAGCCCTGGACAGTTCAGAGGACTATATGGAGTGCTGAGGAACACACTATTTCACTAGTTGGACACATGCAAAGCAAATACATTACCTACTGTACCATCTCCCAGCAAACATTTTATCTTCTATTCCAAACTGTTAAAAATTAAATACCATGAAATACTAAAGTTTATGCATTAAGGGGCTAGAGTGATGGTGCAGTGGTAGGGCATTTGCTTTGCATGTTGTAGACCCAGAATGGATCTCGGTTCGATTACTGCATCCCAGATGGTCTCCCAACCCAGGAGCAATTTCTGAGTACAGAGCCAGGAGTAATCCCTGAGCATCACTGGGTGTGTCTCAAAAAAAAAAAAAAGAATGTGCTAAAATACTATATGAGTAAAATATGTGGCATACTTGGTCAGATAATGTTCAGATAATCAAAAGATAACAATAGGAGCCAGAAAAATTACTCAATTGGCTAAAGTGCAGGTTCAACCCACAACACAAAATCATCACACCAGCACTGCTCAGGAGTATCCCGAGTACTACCAGATGTAATCTAAAAAAAAAAAATTAAGAAATAAGGAAAGAAGGAAAAAGAAAAAATAAGTATAACATACTAAAAATACCCTCCTCAAAAAAGCATCTGGAATGTTAGTTTTCAAATATAACAAGAGGGGCCAAAGAGATAATACTATGGCTAAGGAACTTTTCTTGCACACAAACAACTCAGGTCCAATTCGGTACATTCCAGAATGCCTCCCAATGCATGTCAGGAATAAGCCCCAAGCAGAGCCAAGAGTAAGACCTGAGCAATTCCTGGTGTGGACAAAATAAATAAATACATAAACAAACAAACAAGTAAATAATGATAGTAGGAAAAAAGGAACTATGGGTTTCCTCCACGCCCTGGTTCTTTGTTCCCTTTTAACCCATGCTTCTCATAACCATACATGTGCAAATCAATAATGTAACTAAGTTTGGCATGTGTTATCTAGAGTTGCTGCCATATTTAATAAAATAACATGATTTGAGGTATTGAGAATATCCTCTTTTAAAGAGACTGAATTTAATACAACTAAGGGGAAAGGGGAAAGAATCAAGTCCTGTCACAAAGACAAACAGTAAGTAAGAACAGACCATCTATCACTGGCAGGAAGTTTGGAACTTCTTAATCTTAATCTTTAGTAGAGTCCAACTATTTATCACTAAGTAATGATGATTACCTCCACCATTCATCTTCTTATCTGTAGATAAATTAATGTCATGACAATTAATTGATTAATTGGTTTCTTTGAAGCCAATTAAGCCAAAGAAACTGCCAAATCTTATAACTCACAGTAAATGTGGAAGAGCTCCTGCAAGCATTGAAGACAATTTAACTAAGCATTAGCTACATACTTCATTTCACTCAACCTTTAAGTGTAACTAGATTAAGTTTATTTTCTTTGCAGATATACAAATGAATCTGAAAACATGTATACATTTATGCACAGGGTTCAAGTTATCAGTAAACTATAGCAGCAAGCATAACAGATATTTTTGCTTCACTATTCCTGAAAAATGTCAAATGGTCAGACTGAAATTTGTGAGTGATATGATTATAGGACACCAATAGTTATCCTGGAGTATGTGGCTCGGGAAAATTTAAGATGTTGTTCCCTTTCTTTCTACTAATTCATGACATGTTATACTTATTTTAGGATCTCCATGCTTGTATAATATTAGGACACATGCCAACTATTTCTAAAAATGCTAAATTAAGCAAAGATAGCTATTGATACTGCATTGCCAAGAAAATATTTCAATAGGTATCAATACCAAAATATAATTCACACAAAATTAATCATAATATATGAAAGTATTTCATATTTATTATTGAGAAACATACTAGATTCAACCTTATGAGCATAGTGCTAATATTAATAGACATATTTTCTTGACTTTGAATGAGATAACCTTGTTAACTCAAGATTCCCTAATTTGTCACTAGTATTAATGACAGTGTTTGCATATTAGAGATACAGTAAAGACTATATGAGATAATGGCATATGAAAAATTTTTGATAAATATTATTTAACTCTACTTTATACATTTTGGGGGGTGTTTGTATGGGGGCTACAATTTCTGACTAAAACTCCTTCTTTCAAGGAGTTTGAGTAAATTATATATTCCACACAACATCTCTAGACATGTATAATGTAGAGTATTTTAAACAGATTTGAGCATAGGCTCATTTCCTTTTAAAATTTACTGGAATCAATACACTTTGGAAAAATTGAAAATAGATTTGAAGATACTTTAGCCAAAAATTTCTGAAATTCATGAATTTTCATTGAGGAACAAGAGAATCTTTAACTATGGTCTTAAAATAATTATTAAAAGAAAACATCTAAGAGAGTATCTACAAATCAAAAATAAGAATCAATTTTGTAATATATATACTAAATCATTATGTTTCTATACAATAACAATCACTATGCAATGATTTCATAGTGATACCTGTTTTTTTCTGTCTGAAACAAAAAAAAATAGCAGATAGCCATACAATTTTTAATAATGTATAAAATATATATCTATATCATGTACAAAACTTTTAGTGCATATATTTTAATCAAGGAATTCAGTACAAAATTTACATTTAGTCAATTGCCTGCATTTCTTTGGCCTGGTGTTAAAGATAGCTTATTTCTTTTTTATTTATTTATTTATTTACTTATTTTAATTTTTATTGTGACCAAAGTAAATTACAAATCTTTAAAATTATATTTAAGGCACATAGTGACAATGAATGAGTGACATTCCCACTACCAGTGTTGTCCTCCCTCCACTGCTGTTCCTAGCATGCATCTCATATCTCCCTCGTTTCCTCCTCGGAATGCTAGTGTAACTGATCTCCACTTGCACAATCTACACTTGTTGTAGATTGGATATCGATTCTGTTGACATTGACTTTGGGTTTGGTTTTCAAAGCTGATCATTTTTATTTTTACTAAATGTTCACTCGACTGTCTAATCCTGGTACCATTCATTTTTACTCCTCAATTTATGAGGTTGAATAAGATGATTCAAGTTACGTGGTTCTGAAGGAGATAAAAAGGAAAAGAAATAAAGAAGAAAAGAAACTGAGAGAAGTCTGTCTGGTTGTTATAATTTAAAAGAATAAAGGGGAAATAAAGAAGAAAAGGGTGGGGCCCGGGAGATAGCATGGAGGTAAGGCGTTTGCCTTTCATGCAAAAGGTCATCGGTTCCAGTCCCAGTGCCCCATATGGTCCCCCGTGCCTGCCAGGAGCAATTTCTGAGCACAGAGCCAGGAGTAACCCCTGAGTGCTGCCGGTTGTGACCCAAACAAACAAACAAACAAAAAGAAGAAAAGGGTAACAAAACAAAACAAAAACCAACAAAGTAACAAGAGCAAAAAGAACTCTAAAAAGAACAATAACAAACAAAAAAAAACAGCAGCTGCGAAACCAAACAAGCAACAACAGCAACAAAAAATCAAAATAAAACAAAACAAAAAGAAACAAGAAACAATCAAAAATCCAAACCAGCAACTACATAAAAAACTGTGTGTCCCTCTTCTTCTTTTCTTCTTCTTCTTCTTCTTCTTCTTCTTCTTCTTCTTCTTCTTCTTCTTCTTCTTCTTCTTCTTCTTCTTCTTCTTCTTCTTCTTCTTCTTCTTCTTCTTCTTC
>PVKC010023291.1:0-17332 GCA_004027635.1 Crocidura indochinensis
CAGAAAAAAAGATATTTTGAGTAAAATCTCAGTCCCTATGAGAGATGAAAATGTTTTTCTTCTTGCAAAGCAAACAGTGCTGCAGTTGAGCAACCAAAACAGAGTTGAAGGGCTCCATCAGGGGTACTGTAGCTCAGGCTACTTTTAATGGGATGTGAAACATGTGCATTTTCTTGAGGTCACAACTTTAAATCTGACCTGTGGCCATAAGAACCACCATTTGACAGCTCCGTAGCTGCAGTTGGGAAATGAGTTATGGGTCTTAGGCCCATTTCCAGTAGCGTGAGTCCACTTCAGTGCAGTCATTCTGGAATTATTGCTGGAGAGGGAGTGCTAAACTGAAAGGCAAAGGAATAAATGGAGACAGAGCTGCTCTGAATACCCATCAAAGAGGTTTCCTCATAGCCATTCTGAGGCCTGTTGGGTTAAAGGCTACTCTGGAAGATTTCTGTGGTGAGAGGACAGGGTTCATAAATAGGTGACTATTCTTTTGATGGCTCAAAGACACCAATTCAGAAATCAAGAAGAAATGGTTTGGGAGTTCTAAGCAATGGGTTCAAGTTAACTCCTGCTGGTTATGCTCAGATGCCATCAAGCCATTTTGAATGTTAGAAGTTTTGAATTTCCCCCCAAATGGAAGATTAAAAATATTTTTCAATTGAAAGTTCATTTCTCTAAATGAATAGCTGAAACTGTTATCATAATACTGAAACTTGTAATTCATTAAATGTACATATTTCAGGTACTAATATATTAATTTAGAAACAGTTTTATCCAACTTATATCTTGGGACAATTTTATTGATTTCAAATGCATTTTTATATAATAACTCTGGGACTCTTAGGCTTTCAGTGTTGTTTCTTTTCCCTTCTCAAAGTTGTTCTAAGGAAACCTAGACTATTACCCAAAGATGTCCCATAGTTGACAGAATAACATTAAATTATGCAGAAACTCATTGGCACAAATGGACCTGATGCTAGTTCAGGAATCCATTAATTATTTATTTTAAGAGACATTTTGGTGGATTAGAAGGCAATGCTGATAGTACTGGAGTCATTGAGGGGTACATTTTCCTCTCAGACTTCCCCCTGAAGAATAAAATATAAGAAGCTCTCTTCTCAGATTCACTTTTGGTTCTATTAATGTCTATTAATATGCACTTTAGAGTTCTCCTTGTGTCTAGAGAATTAGGAGGTATGGCAGAGAGCTGGTACAGGAAAATCAGAGAAGAAAGACATGGGGTGCAGTAACCCTTATAAAGATTCTTGAGTGTGCAGCTAGAAGGGGTGCTGGAGATAATAGAAATCAGCACCTTAGAATTTAAGAAAGAAACAAAAAAGTCCAGAGAGGTTTGTGTTTCTGGATTTGTTTCTTTCTTTGTCCTTAAAGCTTCTACTCTTAACCAGTACGCTGTCTTTTCTCCAGAGAGATACAGTGATTTCAAAGAGTGCTTATTATTAACTATGAACCCTTAGGCAAGAAACCTAGTTTCTATGAGCCTGAGCATTATTATTTTCAAAATGCAATAATAATCTCGAAGGTGACTTTCTTTTCTCTCTCACCCCTCCCAGTGATTTTCTTAGTTGAGATGAAATACATACTATATGTAAAATGCTTATTATTATCAGTGACATACCAGTACTCATATTGGAGTTTTATTATTGTGTATCTTGTAGGTCTTTTCTTGGTGTCAAGTACCCTCCTGCTACTTTTCCCAAGCCCAATACACTGTCCTGGGACATTAAACATATAGAAAAACAAAAAAGAGCTAAAACTTCAACTAGTGTGTGAGATCTAGTTGGATTATGTTATTTCAAACACTGCTTATTTTTTTTCAGAACTCTTAGTTACCCTTAGGGCTCAAATCAAATAGCACCAGGAAGCTGATTTACCCCAGTGAAAATGAAATAATAATACTCTAATAGAAATATGTGGTGGGGGCTGGAGTGATAGCATAGCAGTAAGGTGTTTGCCTTGCATGCGACTGATTCAGGACGGACCTTGGTTTGATCCCTGACGTCCCATATAGTCCCTGAAGCCAGGAGAGATTTCTGAGTGCATAGTCAAGAGTAACCCCTGAGCACCAGTAGGGTGTGACCCAACCCCAGCAAATATATATATATATATATATATATATATATATATATATATATATATATATAGTGAATGAAATGGTGTGTGTGTATATGTAACATAGTGGAAAATAACATCCAAATGTTGTGATTGAAACGCTTGACAGTTTTATTTGAAACAAAAGAAAAAACACAGCATTTTCTGCAGTGCAGTGGCAGGACATTCTAAAGTGAAAAGTCTTTTCCTCCTTGTATTTATCCTCCTTGTTTGAGAAAATGAGCCCATCTTCTGACAGAGGCACTAAATTAGATATTGGTAAAAGCCAGTCATTAGAGCTCCAATTAACAAGTGTCTCATGGCTGCTCACTGGGTACATGTAATTGATCGAGAGGCTCTCAAATCCTGCAGACAGCAGCTTGGCGGTCTCTAAAATATGGCAGCTATTATTTTCTCTTCCTATCATCTCTGAAAAGCATAATTTAAAAACATCTTTTTCTTTTTTATTGGAATTTCTCTAGCCAGAAAAATTGATAGTGCATTTCTATGAGGCTGGAAGCTCAAAGGTCACATCTGAAGTCCGTGTCTCTTCAATCCAAAGGTTAGGGACAAATGTGAAGGACTGAAGAAGTAATTTGAGGACTGGAACAAGAAAGGGCTGCTGGGACTCCTGTTTCTGTCGCCCCCTCTTCCTTCTTTTTTTAAGCTACTAGAGTCATTTTCTTCTTGACTCCAACTGGCCTTCAGTTCTGAGTACTTGAACTTTCTAGCTTTTGAAAGCAGGCTTATGTCTGCTTTTGAAAATAAGCTGAGTTCACATTTGTAGTACAGTGGTAGTTTTTGTAGTCTTTATCTTAGAATTGTAGTCTAGTAGAACAAGAAAAAAAAGAAAAGGTACAGATAGAATCTGAAAGGTCAAAGGGAACACAATTTCTTTCTTTCTTTTCTTTCTTTTTTTTTTTTTTTTGGTCACACCCGGCAGTGCTCAGGGGTTACTCCTGGCTCCATGCTCAGAAATTGCTCCTGGCAGGTACGGGGGACCATATGGGGCACCGGGATTCGAACCGATGACCTTTTGCATGAAAGGCAAACGCCTTACCTCCATGCTATCTCCCGGGCCCCGGGAACACAATTTCTAAAGGCTTAGTTTTTTTTTTTTTAATTGAGGCTGAAAAAAATCAACTGCAAAGATCCAAATGGATACAGGGAGATAATGGTGCTGGCCTTAATCTCACCTAGACCCTCTCTGGGATTCAGGGATTGACAAGCTATTGTTGTCAGATGGGTAATTAGTGTGTACTGGTCTCATGAGCTCTTAGACTGTCTACAGAACATGCAGACATGTGCTACTATGTAGACATTCCTACTGTGTCTGCAAGATCAGTTATCCTCAACTACAGCTTTTCTTCTGTTGCAATCCATGCTGCTCCCTCCACTCCACTCCATGCAGTTGGGCATGCTGAACATTTTTGTCTTGAGCCCTCATGTGTCTGCTTAAACATTCCACTTCTCCAAACTAGCATAGATATAACATCAAGTATGCTTTGTCAGACACATTATTGAAGTATTGCTCCAAGTACTCTTCTGCCTAATTATTTTATTTTCTTATCAGTTAGTTTGTAACTCTCTTCTTATTTATTGGCTATGTTCTGCCCTACCCCCCATGAAAATATAAGTTCATACTGAGGACTAATTTCATAAAGAACCAAGAAGTGTCTTAAAAGGTTATAAGACCACCCTTTAATGCTCCTCTCCTTTCTACCTTACTATTTTGTATTTGCTCTTTCATTAAAAACTTAATTTCAGGGGTTGGAGTGGTGGTGCAAGCAGTAAGGCATCTGTCTTGCCCACACTAGCCTAGGACGGACCAAGGTTTGATCCCCTGGCATCCCATATGGCACCCCAAGCTAGGAGCGAGCACACTTGAGCACATAGGCAGGTGTGGCCCAAAAAGCAAAAGCAAAAACAAAACCGAAAAAAGTAACCCTTTTTTCATAATCCTGACATTTGCATCATATATTATACAGCAAATTGCTTTAGTCACTGTGATTATAGAGGTACAAAGTTATTCATTATTAAATTTCAGGCATACAATGTTCCAACATCAATAATCCCTTCACCAGTCTCCACTTTTATCCATTTCTGTTCCTAGTCTCCCTCCTGCTCTGTAGTTTACTACGTCTAGAGCAGGTAGTCCTTCCCTCCACCATTGTCCTAGTGTTTCCTTGTTCTAACTTGTTCTCTTTTCATCCTCTTCCAAAGGTAATCTTGTAATCTTCCTACTCAAGAGCAGTTCTCCTTTTTTATTTATATTGGCTTTGGTGATTTGTTGTTCCCTTATGAAGCTTCTTTATATAACACATATGAGAAAAATGATAGTCTGTTCCTCTGGTTAACTTTATTTGACACGATACTCTCCAGATTAGCTCATGTAGATTAGATTGCATGGTATTCCATTGTGTAGATAGATCACAGTTTTGTTACCCAATCATCTGTTCTTGGACACTTGGATTGTTTCCAGATTTTGGCAATTGTGACTAGTGCTGAAATTATCAAATGATAGCCATGTCTTTTCTGTTTGTGCTTTTGAACCCTTTTGGCATATTCCAAGGAAGCATACTTTTTTTTTTTAATAGAAAGTTGCTGAAAGAGTTTAGGCTTTTCTTTCTAGTTTTCTCTTTAGCTTGTTATCTTTGCAGGGATGTATTGAGGATGGTCGCAGCTTAAGTGTTTAGATTGTCTGGTGTATAGGAGGGTTTGAGAAATATTAATTCAATTGCCTGCTACCTATGGACTCTGTGACTTTGGCAAGTTCTATGACTATAGAGTCTAGATTATGGAAATGTTAGAGGGAATGATATCAGTTTGATGGCTCAGCTGTGGCAGAAGATATATGCAGAAAGATAAAGGATGTAGAGGACTTTACTTATCATAAATGATTTAGTGGAAATTCCATGAGCTTAAGGTGACTGAATCTCTGCCTCTTCAAGTCAGAATTCTGGGAAGCCAGAGTTTATGTTCAATATGCCCCTTAGAACTTGAAAGCTTTCTTTATTTTCAGCTAATGTATTTCTAATGATGTCAGAGAGTAATGTCAGCTCATAATTGCAGGTCTGATTTTGCCCTTTACGTATTTAAAATTTTCTTTTCTGCACTGATTTCCTATTTTAACCAAATTTGTAATTGTATCCTTTTTAAGTGGGGTGGGGGGGGGAAATCACAGTTATATAACAGAATCCAGAGACAGTTCCTTAGAATTCTATTGAATCAACTACCATATTGTTTATTGGACTCCTTACAGCAGATCTAGGAACAAACTTTTGAATAGCAATATGAATAAGGAAACAATGTGTTGTTTCTACTAATCATGAGTAAGTGTATTTGTATTTGTTCTCAAGGTCCAGGTATAGTATGAGGTATATTTTTATGTGTTAACTGAATCCTCTAAGTAAAAATCAAAGTTAGTGTTATTTTTCTCTGTTTGTTGATTGTTTTGTTATATTTTTATTTTGCCACTCATATTAGTTCTTAGGGTTTACTCCTGGCTCTATGCTCATGGATAGTAGGCATTGCTGAAGATAAAACTGGAGTCAGCTGCAGGAAAGGCAAACACATTTCTTGTACTATCTCTGGTTCATTGGTTAGTACAATTACTCCTGAATTTTAGATAAGGAGATTAAATAGAGAGTTTTTGTTGTTTTTTTGGATATCATAGTGAGCACATTAAAATCAAGGCATTCCAGATTTAAAAGCTCCTCCCTTCTCCTCGTGTCATGTGTGAGAATGTTTCTGTGACCCTTAGTCAGCATTGCAACCTGAATATGGGTGAACAGGTGAACACCACAGCAGGAAGGAAAAGAAGCCAAGCAAGCACTTTGGCTGAGTGCACAACACAGCCTGTTGTGAAAGCCTCAGTGGGCACTACAATTATGTATGTGAACATCACAACTAGGTTTGTGTAGCAACAACAGCCATGAAGTAAAGCAAAAGAGAGGAAAAAAGGCTATTAAGTTCTGTATTTTTTGTATTGTATAGAGTCTTTGTACAAAAATAAATGAAACTAACTTCCTTAATTTTGCCTGTTATATCATGAAAATGTATGAATGGATGTTGACTAAATACAAAGAGTGTGTTTGGATCAACTAAGCTATAAATACAGGCAAGTAGACATGATTTAACTTGTAATATTTTGCTTCAAACAGATTATGTTCTTCTGACCAAAATTTCTGAATGAGAAGTACTAGGAAATTTGGACAGTAGATCTAAAAATTCCAACTGAAGGTCACCAGAGTCACCACAGAAGTGGAAGGACAAAGATCTGAGAGTAGAGTGACTGTCATAGGGCAGATGGCCCCATTTAGTAGTGCTGCTTTATTTGGACTTATTGTTTGATTTCAAGAGTGAGCATGTGAGAAGCTGAATGTTACATTCAATATCCAGAGGTTCAAAACTTACCAGGGAAGAAGATCTCTGGGAAAAGTACCAGTATTTCAATTAAGACAGAAGTTAGGAATGACTAAAACATCATTTTGGGCTTTTAGACTTTGCTTTTGTCATTTTGTACTTTACTAGGAACAAGTAAAATCTTTTTGTTTTGATCTTATAATTAGATGTTAAATACTTTCATTTTTATAAATGAAATACATTCATTTTATAAATATTTTCATTTTATTAATTTTAATTGGATGTATACTAGGTACTCATTCTAAAAATATTTCTGTACTATTAAAAGCACACTGTGTGGGGAGAGTACAGAAGGGTAGGCACTTGCCTTGCTTATGTTAAACTGGGGTGTTTTTTAAATAATACTTTATTTAAGCACCATGATTACAAGCATGTTTGTAATTGAGTTTTAGGTACAAAAATACCCCACCCTCCTTCACCAGTGCAATATTCTAACACTAATGCCCCTATCACCCTCCTCCTCCACCCCCTGCCTGTATTTGAGACAGGCATTCTATTTCTCTCACTCACTACTATAATTCTTAGCATCACATGCATCCCCAGGAACACAGCTAAGAATGATGCCTGAACAGAGACAAGAGTAAACCTGGAGCATAACCAATTGTGGCCTCCCAATAGAATATAAAGGCACAGAGTGAGTCCAAGATACATATTAATAAACACAACTCTTAAAGTTGGAAAACCTCAGAAGATGGTGAAGACTATAAAATTAGAGTGTACCTTCCTGTCCAAAAGGGAAAGATATATTCTTCAGCATCAAGTGACTTGGCCATCTGGCACTAGAGATTCAGTAACTGGGAGAAAATGCAATTCATAAAAACCTAGGGGGAAACAGTTGCAATTATTCATTTATTAATTGCTGATTCAATTTTTACTTTATATAAAATATTGTATGAGACTGAAGATATGGCTCAAAGAGCTTGGTATAGGAAAACTCTAGATTCAATTGAATAGGGATTTGAGCATATCCCCAGGCAACACTAGTGTGACCCCAAATCAACAAACTAGTACACAAATCCACACCACCACCATCAAGAGAACAAATATCTCTGAGGACCAAATCTTGGGATTTTGATGAGAACATATGTAAATAGATTTTATATTATACTGAATATCATAAAAGGAGAATTAAAAATTGAAATTTCACCTGAATCTTATAGCAGAAGATTCAAAATATACTCTAAAGCCCCAAAGAAATTATACCAATGCAAGATCTTTGACATTGATTTTTTGTTTTGTTTTTTTGGGCCATACCCCTTGATGCTCAGGGGTTACTCCTGGATCTGTGCTCAAAAATTACTTCTGGCAGGCTTGACAAACCATATGAGATGCCATAGATCAAACCCAGGTCCTTCCTAGGTTGTCTGCAACCCAGAAAGCAGGCAAGCACCCTACTGCTGTACTATTGCTCTGGCCTGATCTTTGACACTGAATGCCAGAGATTTTCTAAGAGAATTTGGAATGGGGCATTTTGGTATGTCAGAAGCTAAGCTTTCATATTTGTGACTCCACACTCCACCCCTCATTATCTCCTCTCTCTTATTTTTTCTTGGAACTTGAATTTATAGTAATTTATTTATAGAAACAATAGGTCTCTACAATAAAGTGGCAAGTTACAAAATCAATGCACATAAATCAATTACTTTTCTTTATACAAATAACACAGTAAAAGAGGGAGAAATTAAAAAATCAATACCATTTACAATTGTGCCTGAGAAAATTAAGTATCTGGGAATCAGCTTACCAAAAGAGGTGAAAGATTTATACAAAGAAGATGATAAAATGCTACTAAAATAAATGAAAGAGGACATGAATAAATGGAGACATATCCCCTGTTCATGCATGGATTAATATTGTCAAAATTATAATCTTGCACAAAGCTCTAAGAAGATTCAATGTAATCTCTACAAAACTATGTGGCATATTTTTTTTTTTTGGTTTTTGGGTCACACCCGGCAGTGCTCAGGTGTTACTCCTGGCTCCATGCTCAGAAATTGCTCCTGGCAGGCACGGGGGACCATATGGGGCACCGGGATTCGAACCGATGATCTTTTGCATGAAAAGTAAACGCCTTACCTCCATGCTATCTCCCGGGCCCAATGGCATATTTTTTAAATGTAGACCAGATGCTTTTGAAAATTCTAGGTACCAGTTATTCCCAAGTAGTCAAATAAATCCTAGGGAAAAAAGATGAGAGTTTTTTTTCTCTTTAGCTTCAATCTGTACTATAAAGTTATAGTCATCAAAATAGTGTAGTACTGGAATAATATTCTTTTACCAATGGAATAAAATTGGGAATCCAGAGAAAGACCCTAGGTATGTAGATAGTTAACCTTTGATAATGAGAAAAATATATATAATGGAACAAGAAACAGCTTTTCAACAAATGGTCCTGGAAAATGGTCAGTCACTGGTCAGCCATTTCCTCTTGAAAGGTTTGAAAGAATTCATTAGTGAATCTATCTAGACCTGGACTTTTGTTTTTGGGCAGACATTTGATTACCGTTTTAATTTCATCTATAGTGAGGGGGTGTTTAGATATGCTACATCCTCTTTATTCAACCGTGGAAGATGATAAGAGTTCAAGAATTTATCCATTTCTTACAGGGTCTCATTTTTAGTGGCATAGAGTTTCTCAAAGTAGTTTCTGATTACCCTTTGAATCTCTGCAATATCAGTAAGGATCTCCCCTTTTTCATTTTTAGTATGGGTTTTCAAGTTTCTCTCTCTCTCTCTGTTAGTTTCGCTAATGGTCTATCAATCTTGTTTATTTTTTTTTGAAAAACCTACTTCTGCTTTCATTGATCTTTTGGGTTGTCTTTTGATTGATTGTCTTCGTTGATTTCTGCTCTCAACTTTGTTATTTCCTTCTGTCTCCCTATTTTTGGTTCCTTTTGTTGAGCACTTTCTAATTCTATGAGCTGCGTCATTAAGCTACTCAGGTAAGCCCCTTCTTCCTTCCTGATATGTGCTTGCAAAGGTATAAATTTTCCTCTCAGTACCCATAAGTTCTGATAGTTTGTTTCTTTAGTGTCATTTGTCTCCAGGAAAGTTTTTTTTTTTTGGGTCACACCCGGCAGTGCTCAGGGGTTACTCCTGGCTCCATGCTCAGAAATTGCTCCTGGCAGGCACGGGTGACCATAAGGGGCACCGGGATTCGAACCGATGACCTTTTGCATGAAAGGCAAATGACTTACCTCCATGCTATCTCCCGGGCCCCTGCAGGAAAGTTTTGATTTCCTCTTTGATTTCATCTCAAACCCACGGGTTATTCAGTATGAGGCTGTTTATCTTCCAGGTGTTAAAGGTTTTCTTCTGTGTCACTTAGGAATTCACATATAATTTTAAAGCCTTGTGGTCAGCGAAGGTAGCGTACAAAATTTCTATCCTCTTTCAGGTCTAGTATATTCTTGTTGGGTTCAGTCTAGTTGACTTACAAGTGTTGACAAAGACATGTTGAGGTCTCCCACAATTATTGTGTTGTTATTGATATTCTGTTTTGGATTTGTCAACAATTGTATTAAATATTTTGCTGGCCCCTCATTCGGTGCATATATGTTTAGGAGAGTGATTGCTTCCTTGATTAATACAAAATCTCCATCTTTGTTCCTCACAACTTTTCTGAGTATAAAGTTTGCATCATCTGATATTAATATGGCCACTCCAGCTTTTTTATGGATGTTGTTTGCTTGGATGATTTTCCTCCAGCCTTTTATTTTGAGTCTGTTTGTTCTAACTATTCAGGTGCGTTTCTTGTAGGCAGCAGAAGGTTAGATTGAGCTTTTTGATCCATTTAGCAGTCTGTGTCTCTTAACTGGTGCATTTAGTCCATTGACATTGAGAGAAAGAATTGTCATTTAGTGCCATCTTTGTGTCGAAGTTTGGTGTGTCTGTTGGTCAGTCTCGTCTTAAAGTAGGTCTTTCAGTTTTTCTTATAAGGTTGGTTTTGAGTCTATAGAGTTTCTGAATTGTTGTTTATCTGTGGAGCCATATATACTTCCTTCAAACCTGAAAGTGAGTTTTGCTGGGTGCAGTATTCTAGGCAAAGCATTTATTTCATTGAGTTTTGTCACTATGTCCCACCACTGCCTTCTGGCCTAAAGTGTTTCTTTTGACAGGTCTTCTGTAAATCTCAAGGATTTTTCCTCTAATGTAATTTCCCTTTTTGATCTTGCTGCTTTCAGAATTTTGTCTCAATCTGTGGGATTCGTCATTGTGACTAGGATGTGTCTTGGGGTTTTTTTTTCTAGGGTCCTTTTAGTTGGTACTCTTCGGGCATGCAAGATTTTATCGCATGTATTCTTTAGCTCTTGTAGTTTCTTTTTAATAATGTTCTTGACTGTTGATTCTTCCTGGAAATTTTCTTCCTGGGTCTCTGGGACTCCAATGATTTTTAAGTTGTTTCTGTTGAGCTTATCATAGACTTCTATTTTCATCTGTTCACATTCTTTGACTAATTTTTCCATTGTCTATCATTTGCTCTAAGGCTTTTTTTTTTACAATCTCTCCTGTTGTGTGGAGTTGTTATGTATCTCATCTTCAAGAGCACTAATTATATCCTCAGCTTCTATTACCCTGATGAAGAATTTATGCATTTTGCCATTCCTTTTGTCTACTGAGTTTTTCACACCTGATATTTGACCTGATATTTTAGTTTGGAGTTTTCTGATTTCTGTCTTCATATTTTCTTGGTTCTTATTAGTGTTCTGTTCAACTCAATCCATGTTTTCTTTGAGTTCTGTGAGCATCCTCCATATTTCCTCTTTAAACTCCATATCTGAGAGATTGACTGGAAAATGGTTGGCCATATTCCAGTCATCAGAGTTGCCTTATTCATTCTCTATGCCTGATGCTGGCCTGTGTTGTTTCTCCATTGTCACACTTGTATTGCGGCTTTTTCTACGTGTTGTGGTGGTATTCATTGACTAAATGATGTGCTCAGCCACACTCCTCTGGCTCCATTCTCTGGGCAGGTTGAATTACCTCCAAGGAAGGGGAGCCCTCCATGGATGAAGCCACACACGGAATCAAATCTTAGGCCTGATCACACAGTAGAGAAGACAGTCCAGAGAGATATGCCGGGCTTCAGAGGTCCAGCACAGTTCCTAGTGTGATTTTTTTTCTGCGTGTTGCAGTGGAATTCTTTCATTAGAAGGAGCAGTAGAAAAGCACACACAGGCAACACTCATAGTCTCTCGCTGTAGGGAACCACTGGGCAGGCGCAGATGTTTTCAGCCTGACATCACAGACAGAGGACCTGCCTTTCTGCAATTTACTGCTGATAGCCGGTATTCACTTTTGGATGCAGTCTTCCTTGGCATTCTGGCCTAGCCTGAATGCTTCTAGGAGAGCAATTTTTCTGGGTCCTTTTCGGCCCACTCAGGAGAGGTTTAGGACACAGGACAGTTAGAAAAACAAGCACAGGCAACACTCACAGTCTCTCGCAGTTGGGAATCACTGGGCAGGTGCTGACAAGTGACTTTTATTTTTGAAATATTATTGGATTGCCTGTAAAATAAGACTTATATAGCATTTATCATATTTTGTGTCCATATATCATATTATGATATTATATTTATATTATACTAATATAATATGTTGTGTTAATATTAATTAGCTACCATTAATATTTCAGTGTATCTGAAGGCCTTTATGACTTCCCCTTTGGATTTTGGGTGTCATCTGACAGTCACTCCTTGTGTTTTTGGGAGATGTGTAGGGCTAAGGACTGAAACAGTGTCATTTGTATGCAAGGTCAACGCCATAACCCCTGAACTAACTCTTCAGCCCTCATGACATTTTATGATCAATTTCTTGGATGACTTAAATGTGAATAAAAGCTATTTGGATCAAATCTCCATTTGGAGGCTTAGTGGCTTTTATTCAGAGTCCATATATGATGAAGTTTCATCTTCTACTTGATTATCTTCTGCCTTTAAGCAGTTCACTTTCTTCCTCCAGATAGAATAGTTTTGATGAAAAGACTAAATTTGAAAGTAGTGAAAATAGCCAAACAGGGGAGAAAGTACTGTTATCTCCAGAGAAATTCTGTGCAGTAAGAAATATATGTACTTTTAGTAATATGTTGATAAAGATTGCAGTTTGATCTTGTATTTTATCTTTCAAGAGTGCACACCTTCAAAAGGGCTGTTATTTTTGCCTACAATCCCAAAGAACTCTTAGGCAATTTTCTGTTGTTTGAAACTGTGAAAGTCTGAAAGAATATTTCCATTCATCTGCCTCTTCTGGTGGATAGAAACAGCTGCTTAAAGACTTTCTAGCACCATTGCTCAGTGACTGAAGACAGCTGGGTAAGGGTTTCCACCCAGTGGAACACCTCAAGGCAATTAGAAAGACAATGTAATTACACAAGTTGGAAATAGGTCAGGATTTGGGATAAACACTGGGATGCATGGGGAAAATAACTTTGGGATTTGAATTCCCCTAGAGTGAGAAGTTATTTGGGTTGGTGTGGCTGGGGGCTTTCTTTGCCTTTTTCTGAACACTTATGCAGAAAGAGAGCAATTCTGAGCATTTTCTGTAGGTATAAATTTGGGTAATGCTGATTGTCAGTGTTACTTATGGACCAAGATTAAAACAAGATATCAGGGCTGGCAAGGTGGTGCTAGAGGTAAGGTGTCTGCCTTGCAAGCGCTAGCCAAGGAAGGACCGCAGTTCGATCACTTGGCATCCCATATGGTACCCCCAAGCCAGGGGCAATTTCTGAGCGCTTAGCCAGGAGTAACCCCTGAGCATCAAACAGGTGTGATCCGAAAAACAAACTAAAAACAAACAAAAACAAAAACCCAAGATATCAAACTGGTTATAAAGTTAGACCTATGTTTGATTATTTCTCTTCTACTTAGCTGAGTTACCTAAATCAACATATTTTATAATACAATATAACTTATGTCATTTTAATTTCTTTATTGAGTATCATAGGAATTCACAAAGGATCTTATGGATTAAATAAAAAGATGAAGACAAACTGAT
Organism: Crocidura indochinensis; assembly: GCA_004027635.1. NCBI lineage: Eukaryota > Metazoa > Chordata > Mammalia > Eulipotyphla > Soricidae > Crocidura > Crocidura indochinensis. Next base: position 13,528 of record PVKC010023291.1, read on the forward strand.
CACTACAGTGATAGATATTTGGGAAAATACCTGAACAGCATGTGTCAAATTGCTAAGCTGAACCTTTGGTTACTATCGTGTAACCTGCTATGTCCCTCTCTCTCATTACTTGAATGCTTCTTGCATAAAATCCACATCCAATTGCCATACATACAAAGCATTTATTTTATTATGTAAATAGATCTTTATTAGAAAAATGGACCTGGACATGTAAAAACCAGATAGTTGACAAGGAAAAGAGACTAGTGTTGTTCAGTTAATGATTATCATTCATAGATATGTAGAGAACCTTGCTCATGGAGATCATTGTATATGACCTGTGAACCTTGACATTTCCCTCCCCAATGTTTGTCTGTTTCTCTCTGCTACACTACCACCACCACCCCACATCACTCCAAAATATCTTTGCAAGCTTTTGTAGTATTTGTAAAAACAAGAAAAACTATAAATTTAGACTTTATATTTGAGGCTCACGCTGTTGAAAGAATGTAGACTTCTAGAGTCATATGACACACTGAGTAGCATAAGCACAATGTTAGTGGAAAGGAGTCAGGGCCTAGAAACAGTCAAATTTTGAATCTTCTATGTGATCTTTATTACTTACTATGTTATCTTTATTAGGTCATATAGTTTAAGCATCAGTTTCTTCATCTAAAAGTTAGAGATTCTAATATTCACACAGTGATATTTTCAGTAAATTACAGGAGTGAATTGAAATAATTTGGTGCTAATAAGTGTGTTCTTATTTATTTATTTATTTATTTATTTTTGGTTTTTAAGGTCACACCCATTTGATGCTTTGGGGTTACTCCTGGCTAAGCACTCAGAAATTGCCCCTGACTTGGGGATCAAACTTCAGTCCTTTCTTGGCTAGCACTTGCAAGGCAGACACCTTACCTCTAGCGCCACCTTACGGGCTCCAAGTATGTTCTTATTTTTTTTAAAGATTATTATTATTGGAAGTGTACCCCTTAAGTCATGTACAATCTGTATTTGGTTTTTGGGCCACACCCAGTGACGCTCAGAAGTTACTCCTGGTAAGAGCTCAGAAATCACTGGCTTGAGGGACCATCTGGGATGCCAAGGATCAAACCCTGGTCTGTCCTGAGTTAGCTGCATACAAAGCAAACACTCTACAGCTGTGATATCCCTCCAGCCCCAGGTCATGTAAAATTATATACAGAGTGAACTACTGTTACATAGTTCTATAAAAGTATATATTTTTAACTGTTTTAGATCCCAGGTTACCTCAAATACTGATGCAGCCCAAAGGAATTATATTTCAGTTGAAGAGATGACATACAATTTAAGACAAAACACCAAAGTACTAAACAGAAGGCACCTGAGATAGCACAGCGGCGTTTGCCTTGCAAGCAGCCGATTCAGGACCAAAGGTGGTTGGTTTGAATCCCAGTGTCCCATATGGGCCCCCGTGCCTGCCAGAAGCTATTTCTGAGTAGACAGTCAGGAGTAACCCATGAGCACTACCAGGTGTGACCCAAAAACAAAGCAAAAAAAAAATTAAAAGACAAAAAAAACCAGATGGCACCATTTTCATGACAAGGAATAAGTAACTCGGTAAGTCATAAGGAGGTAAAATCTTAAGAATAGGATTCAGTGCTCGCTTTGGCAGCACATATACTAAAATTGAACGACATAGAGAAGATTAGCATGGCCCCTGCACAAGGATGACATGCAAATTCATGAAGTGTTCCATATATTAAAAAAAAGAAACGGATTCAGACAAATAAGGGAGCTGTATGAACAGGCTCAGAAGCAGAATTGTATGGGGGTAGAAATGGGAAATTATGTAAGATTCAGTCTTTCTGGATGCTGAGTGTGAAGAGATATTAGAGATTTGGAAACTGGATTGGGATTGACCCGTACAGGACTTTGAATTTGCAGACATAAATTTGATAAAGTACCTATTATTTACTTATTTTTGTATTAAAATTTATTTTTAAAATGGAAGTAACAATTGATGACAGTGTAAATGTTTATACAGTATAGAGTTTACAGTTTACCATATCACATTTATTACCAAAGTACAATATTCCTCCACCACTGTCAAATATAATTCCCTTAAGTCACCTCTCTGTAACCCCTACCCTCATGCCTCACACTGGGTACCTTCAGTTCAATAATTACAGTCTAAGGGTTTATTTCCCTGGAAATGGCTTCTCATGCTTTATTTTTGTAGCACATATGAGTTAGATCATCTTATTTCGTTTTCTACTTCTGATTTCTTTTTTTTCTCAGGCTGAGAATCTCTATTCACTTTGGGAGCTGGATGGCAGCTGGCTGGGGTGGGGGAATGTTATGCTTCAGGAGGAGGTAAGAACTGAGGATAAAAAGGGATAAATGGGGGAAATAACAGATGGGGGTGAGAGAGAAGGGCTAGAAAAGAATTTGTAAGGTGTTAAGGGGCAGTAGGGTTATACATAACAAGGTTGAGGACAGCATGCAACATAGATAGGCATTGTGTATATTACAGATGGACATTAGAAAAACATTGTGGTGGCCAACAAATACACTCATGCACACACACAGACAGACATTGAGGATTGATTCATGGGTTACAGTTGAAAAGTTGACCCAGGTGAAATGGGACAGAACACTTAAAAATATAAAGCTGGCAAGTCAGATGTAAAGGTTTTCTATTTTCTAGGCCAATCATTATTGATGAAGGTAAACTTTACTGAAGAAACGCTTCATTTGGTTAGATTTTGTATAGAACATTCTTAAAAACAATTATAGTTTTCAAATCTAGAAAACTAAGTGATAATCTAATGAGCACTGTAAGTGAAGTCTACATCATGAAATAGCAGGTCTTGAGCATCAAATTTCCTTTCCTAAAAGTAATCTAAAATCATGAGCATTATGGTATAATGGTAAACTACCTGCAATTGAAAACAGATTACAGTAACATATTAAAAGAATGAGCTCTAACAGAAGTTCATGGCATGTAGTTGCATACTACATTACTATCTCTGGACATAAACATTAGAGTATATTAGCAGGAATAATCAAGTATAAAATCAATAAATTTGAGTTTCTGTTGTGACATTATTATAATGAGCCCTGTCTTCTGAGTCTAATATAGTATAGCATTGCAATGTGAACTGGGGTGACCAATCTGTACCTCCAAAATACCACTGTGGACAAAAAGATTAAGGAGTTTTTATAGATAAATATAGATTAAAATATGTAGATATTTAAAATAGATAGTTATTATAGATAAAATATAGTAAAATTAATATATTCAAACTACTTATAGTGAGGACTACAGTGGGAATTCATGGCTTCCAAGTGCATTGTGAACCTGTTTCTGTGGATAAAAAGCATTGGAGCAGTTGATTGGACACCAACTCAATCTAAACAACTATTTGTGTTCTTGATAGGAAAGTTTAATCCATTGAAATTTAAGGATACTATTGAAAGAAAGGGATATTGTACCATTATATTGTGTAGGGGTGTTGTTGTTGTTACAATTGGAGATTTGGTTTGTGTAATTGCTCTTTGAGTAGCTCATTTAGGGGTCAGTTTGGATAGCACAAATATTGTGAGTTCTTTTTGTTTGAGAATATTTTAACCATCTCTCCATGTAGATGAGAGTTTCAATGGGTAGAGGACTTTAGGTTGAAAGTTTCTTTCATTAGTAGTTTGAATATTCCATTCTTTTCTTGTCTGGATTGTTTAGAATGGAATATCTTGGTTGATTCTTATGTTGTTTTCTTTATACTTGAGTTTTTGAATTTCTTTCTTACTACTTTATTTTGCTTTTTTTTTTTTTTTTTTTTTTTGT
>PVKC010023292.1:0-17331 GCA_004027635.1 Crocidura indochinensis
GTGACCCCCCCCCCCCAAAAAAAAAAGATTGATTCAGTCCTCAGAATAATGGCCAACATATGAATATTGTATTAGTGTTAGAATGTTAGCATTCTATGGATTCCTCGTCTTTTTTTATTTATTTTTTTGGTTTTTGGGCCACCCCCGGTGATGCTCAGGGGTTACTCCTGGCTATGTGCTCAGAAATTGCTTCTGGCTTGGGGGACCATATGGGACACCAGGGGATCGAACCACAGTCTGTCCTAGGTTAGTGCATGCAAGGCAACACCACTGCTCCAGCCCCATCCTCCAGTCATTTTTATCATGTTGTTATAAGTGACTATAGTCTGGATCTGACTATTTTATTTTATTTTTTTGGTTTTTGAGTCACACCCGGCAGTGCTCAGGGGTTATTCCTGGCTCAATGCTCAGAAATTGCTCCTGGCAAGCACGGGGGACCATCTAGGACGCCAGGATTTGAACCGATGACCTTCTGCATGAAAGGCAAACACCTTACCTCTATGCTATCTCTCCAGGCCCGTGGATCTGACTATTTTAAAATGATCTCATAAGGCATGAGCATAATTCTCTCTGAAGTTAGATGTTCACTAAAATATATATATATATATATATATATAAAATTATACATACATATATTTGTATATACTTCCTCAAAGGCATTCTCATGGGTATATTTTATATTGTGTGGGTTTTTTTTTTCATTTTTGTTTGAATCTAATTTGTTTCTTTTTTGCCTAAAACATAGGAGTTCCACAATGAAGACGCTAGTTTGGGGTTCTGATTCAAGGCTTACTCATGGCTCTGTGATCATTACTGGCAGTGCTCATGGAACTATAGGGGATATTGAGGATTGAAATAGTTACTTGTGTGAAAGACAAATGCCTTACCATCATTTGAATAACCCCTCCACCAGCCCTAGTCCTGCTAACTTATTCATTATTTCAGATGTGAATCTCAATGGACTGGGATTTTAGGTTGTAACTTTATGAGTTTGCCTTATTCTAAACACATGACAGATGGCAGTTTTTGTGCTTATAAATTTTAGTCAATGTAAATATACACTGAAGCTAAATTTTGTCATAGTCTTTCCTTATTCCTTCAAGTCATGTGGGTAAAATAAAGTATGTGATCTGGTAGTGTTCTTTATTGTAACTCCATGTCTGTTAGTTTGTTACCAACCTTGTACTAGATGTTGGCTTTGTAGGGAATCAGATCCTTCCCTCATAGTGGCGAGGGCATCTGAGTTGCACCTAATCTATGGGCAATTATGACAAGGGCTTCCGTTTAGAGAGAGTGGGAAGAAAATATATGACCTGGTTTGAACAGAGAGGAACCACTTCAGTATGTCAATGTCCATCTTCCCTAGTTCCCTCTTTCTCCTCTCCCTTCAATCCCCATCTTCAGCTTTTTGGTGATTCTAAAACATATCCATTTATCTCTTCTGTAACTCTTGTTCTATATATTACCTTCACTCCAACAACTGCCTGTTTAGATGCATGGCATTATTTGTAGTTTCCTAGATGCTTGGATCTAGCCCAGGCTTTCCCTAGAAGTAGCTGAGTGATTTCATGCTGGTCATGTTTGCAATCTCCATGAACCTTCAATCTCCCTAGCAGGAAAATGTCTCCCAGGACACTTTCCATTTTGGAAAGTGACAGCAGAGAGACTAAAAATACAGAAAAAAGAGGAGTTAATTTGCCATTTTCATTTCCCTGTCACAGAGGTGGTTCTTTCACCTGATAAAAGACATAAGCTGCTCTTGCTCTCCCTACAGTTAACTTCCTCTTTTCTTTTCCAGGGCTGGGAGAGGGTTCTGCTCTCCTGCATCCTGATAGCAGATCCCATCCACGGTCTTTAGAAAAAAGTGCTTGGAGAGCTTTCAAGGAATCACAGTGTCATCACATGCTCAAACATCTCCACAATGGTGCAAGGATCACTGTGCAGATGCCACCGGCAATTGAGGGACACTGGGTATCTACTGGGTAAGAGGATCAGCAAGGAGGGAACCAGAGAACACACTTCATGGAAGGCCGTTTCTTTGGTCTCCTCAGATGCATAGAGACTAAGTAGTTGGCACTCTGTATCAGCCATATGTGATTGGTGGAATAAAAAATCCATACTATGTAGCTAGACCTATGATATTTGCATCAGTGTTGAACCTAAACTGACATCTTCTTGTTATTATTCTCTAAACAATATATTAACAGCTTCATATATAAACAGCTTCATGCCTAGCATCTATATTGCACTGGGTATTATAAACAATCTAAAGGTAACTTAAAGTATTAGGGAGGATCTATGTGGTTATATGCAAATACTATACCAATTTGTTTTGTATTCTTTTTTTTTTTTTTATTCTTTGGGCCACACCAGAAATGCACAAGAATTTACAGTGTAAATTATAGTAGTCCAGGCTCTACAGTCAGAAATTACTTCTGGTGGTGCATGGGGACCATATAGGATGCCCATATGGGATGCCAGGATCAAACCCAGGTCAGATGTATTCAAGGCAAGTACTTTATCTGCTGTACTATTAATCAGGCCCCAAATACACTATTTTAGTTAAGAGACTTGAGTATCTTGGGAGTTTGGTCTCCAGGGGAACCCCTGCAATCAGTCCTCCAAAGGTCAAGAGGGAGGACTGTACTCTACAAGGATGAGGTGTTGTCTAAGTTCTCATTGAGAGCCAAGTACCTCTTTGAGACTCTGCTTGGTAAAAAAACAAAACAAAACAAAACAAAACAAAAAAAAACCAAAACCAAGTCAAGTGCTGTAGAAATCTTAGCTAAAGCAGAGATTATATTGTACTACTCTTAACCACAAGGTGTGAGTGAATGGGTCCTTGTTTACCGAACTCTGTCGGACCACTTCTGTATAAAATGAAACCATTAGAAAGTGAAATCAGGAGTCTGTTTCACCAACCCTGAAACATGACTGGCCAGCTCATGGTGCTCTAAATATTCTAGCCATATTCTGGTAATTTAATATGGCTACAGAGTACTAAGAGTAAGTTTAAATGGTACTCATGCTATCTCTGCTACCCAGGGAAAAATTCTTGGATTCTTTTCTGGGCTATGGAGCTGAGATTTATCCCAGTTTGAGCTCTGGCTTATCTTCCATTAGTGCTTTTAAAAATAACCTAGAATCAAACCTGCAAACTTTTTCCTACCATTAAATTGTGGAGAATTGACAAGGCTAACTCCAGAATCTGATCACTTCACCAGTACAGCCTCCAGGTACCTTGGGGAGAGATCAGATGAATACAGAGAAAAGAACAAAGGAATTTTAAAAGATGATGAAGACCTAGAGGGCACTTTTCCACCTAAAAGTGGGATTTCTCAAAATAACCGCATGATAAATAAATATTTGCACAAATAATGCTAATACAACATTCTTTTAAATAATGTATCATCTCATTCAGCAAATATTTATTGAATTCATAAACATGCTGTGCATTGAGCACTAGCCTTGATTTTGCACATAGATCAGTGGACAGAATAGGTATGGCCCTGTCTTCAGGAATTTTACAAATAAACAGTAAGGGGATATAAACAGCAGGTGTTAGCTATTCAGGAGGCCCTATTTTAGGACAGGGTGAGGTCAGGAAAGGCAACCAGAAGAAAACACTTGGACTGGGTTTTGGCATCTAAAACTCCCTGAAGATCTTCCTATGTGAAAATACTAATAAAGGATAGGTTAGAAGAACAACTGACCAACTTCTATTAAGCCAGAGAAGGGCAACCCCAGACAGGCTGCATAGAAGAGGGAAAGCCAGTTCAAGGTACATTGAAATCCAGGTTTCTTCTGAGTATGATTTAGTTGAAGAGAATTCATCAGTCCTGGGAGCATTTTCAGCACAATTCATTCCTACGGGACCATCCAACTAGGAAAAGACAGTCTAGCTCTCATGTGGCAAAGGGTGGTAGAAAAAGTGATGCCCAGCTCAAGAACTGTTGCAGCAGTTGTGGCTAGAAATTAGAGGTTTGGGTGAGGATGGTGACTAGATCAATGAAGAAGTGAATAGACTTAAGATATGCTGACACTTGGAGGCTGAATCACAGATCTCAGTATTATAATTGTGTATTACAAATAAGTGATGTTGTCTAAAACACAAAGAATGTCATTCAAATTCACACTTTTAAGGGTGGGTTCCGGAAGAACTGATCCCAAGTTTTTTTTCCTTCTTCACAATAGATGGATATTCAGAGTGAGGCTTTATCAAAGAACACGTTGTTCTTTGATATCAGTTTACCATCTTTACTGAGCAAAAGTACCCATTTTGAAAGTGTTGATTCATTAGTTTGTTAACTAAAAGATAGAAATGTTAAGCAATTTGGACACCACTTGTCTTTGGGATGTCAGCTCCACTGCATAATTAAGCAATGCCGAGTTCAGTACAAGCTAGAATTACTATATAGTAAATATATGGTATATAATTATAATTTTTGGATGATATGTATGTATATCATGTAAGTTATAAGCTATAAGACCAAAATTGGTGGGATAAAAGTCATGTTGTATCAAAAGAGTAGGATTCAACAGAAAATTAGGCCTCTGAGTTCTTTGGCCTCTGTCTTGAATTAAAAAAAACCTGGTATTGCTCTAGTGTGTATGTATGTATGTAGTATGTAGTATGCTACATGTATGTGAACTGTTGAAAAGTAGTGTGAGAGTAATCCTGAGTCGAAACCTACTGAGCATTTGTGTTTTGTAGACCTGGCCCAAGCACTTCTAACTTACGAATTTAGCATTTATGTCAAACTACTGCAAACTCTTACATGCAAGTGTATACACACAGCCAAAAAACGTTGATGTCCTTGACAAACAAAAGTACAAACCTTTTTCTCTCATATCATCCTGCTTTCTCTTTATTTTCATATTGAGAAGGAGATGCATTTTGACTGGATGAAATAGTGATGTTCTTATTATCTCTATACGGTGTCCCCCAAACTGGATTCCCTTTCAAGATGAGGGACCTTTGGTTCTGATTGCTCAAGGTCCATAAAACAGAAGTTTTCAGGAATGCATTCATTCCCAAACTAGAATTAGGGTACTTAGTTTATATATAAGCACTGCATTCTCCTTTTGCATTCACCCAGGAATAAGGGAAGAAAGGTTGTAACTTTCTACCTTAACCTGTTCAAAAGAGAAGAATGATAGACCCTCTGGTTGAGTGATTGAGGGACAAAGGCTCTAAAGTCATACTTCTTAAATGCAGGGTCTAGCTTGAAATCTGGTTGATTATGCCACTTTAGCCATGCTGTCTAACCTCTTGCAATCAAATGCTCTACCCCTGAGCTATGCCCCTGATGTCTAACCTCTTGTACCTCAGTTTTCCATCTGTAAGATTTGGATGATCTTGGTAACTAATTCACTGAACTGTGTATGTAAAGAACTTTGAACATGAAATTTACCTATACATGGATAGACATGGAGATTATCATGCTATGTGAAATGAATCAGAGGGAGATATATAGACACAGAATAGTTTCACTCATCTGTGGGATTTAAGAAAAATAAAAAGACAGTATTGTAATAATACCTAGAGACTATAGAGATAAGGACTGAAAGGACCAGGCCTCCTTATGAAGCTTACCACAAAGAGTGATGAGTGCAATTAGAGAAATAACTGCACTAACAACTACCATGATAGTGATAGTGAGAAAGATAAATAGAATGTCTGCCTTGAAGACATGCAGATGGTGGGGGAGGAGGAAAATGGGGAACATAAGTGGCGGAGAAAGTTACACTGGTGAAGGGTGGTGGTGTTCATTCAATGACTAAAACCCAACAACGAATATTTTTGTAACTGTGGTGCTTAAATAAATTATTATTAAAAAAATTTTTAAAAAGAACTTTGAACAGTGGCTAAACCTGGAGAAAGCATTTTGTTCTGATCAACATTATTTCTTAACTCTGTCACTCATCCTTTCCTCCAGCCTTGGACTTAATCAAAATTTCTTTCCTCCTCTCCTTCAGCTGTGAAGTCAGATCAGGCCCTGAGTTCCTCACAAGGTCTTATAGATTCTACCATAACAACACCTTCAAGGCCTACCAGTTTTATTACGGCGGCAATCGTTGTACGAACCCCACCTACACCCTCATCATCCGGGGCAAGATTCGCCTGCGCCAAGCCTCCTGGATCATCCGTGGGGGCACGGAAGCCGACTACCAGCTGCACAATGTCCAGGTCATCTGCCACACGGAGGCAGTGGCTGAGCGGCTCAGCCAGCTGGTGAACCGCACATGCCCAGGATTCGTCCCCATGGGAGGCGCCTGGGTTCAGGATGTGCCTTACGACCTGTGGCGGGAGGAGAACGGCTGTGAATGCACAAAGGCTGTGAACTTTGCCATGCATGAGCTGCAGCTCATCCGTGTGGAGAAGCAGTACCTGCAGCACAACCTGGATCGCCTGGTTGAGGAGCTTTTCCTGGGTGACATCCACACTGACACCACACAGAGGATGTTTTACCGACCATCCAGCTACCAGCCACCACTGCAGAATGCCAAGGTAACCCTAGCCTTAAGATTAAGGGTGCATGGGAGAAGGAGGGACAGGGGAAGGAACGTGCTATGGAAAACAACAGAAACCAGACAGCCTGGTTGACTACCACTTTGTTCTCTAAGCTGCAACCTTAGTTTCCCTGAAAGTGGCAATGAGCCCTCATTGGTATGGTTGGAGCTCCAGTAATTGTCTTGGAAAGTTCCTCAGGCTACTTGGAGTATGACTCCTTTTCCTGTGATTCTGAGAGGAAGGTGAACACGGAGTGTGGAGAGATGTTAGCACAGCAGCAGGCTCAGCCCTGGAGAAGGCAGAGAGGCATTGAGGGGTACATGATACTGCTCGCATAAAGCTTTGGAACCCAGGAGACCTCGACATAAGTTCAGCGGACACCCTTCCTCATTGCCTCACTCTCTCCACTTCCACATATCTGAGGTCTAGCACTGGCTGAAAATATTAGCTAAAGTTAGAGTGTTTGAGAAAACACATTCACAGTAGTCTGTTGTTACAGCTCTTTTATTTTGTTATGAATCTTGTGTATCCATCTCTTACCATGCCTAGTTTATAAATTAAACTTTTTTTAAAAAATTAATTATGGGCGCAGGGCACTCATTGGGCTGGGTTTGGGGCCTGGCTACTCTTCCTCTGCACTCAGGGGTTACTCTGACAGGATTCATCATAAATGATACCTAGCATCAAATCTGGGTTAGCAAAGTGCAAAACCAGCATCCTACCTACTGTACTATCGGTCTAGTTCTATAAATTAAGCTTTATCTTGATTTTTATATAGAAGAGGAATCTAAATATACAGAGATAACACACATATGGGGTTGGATCCTAACCCTAATTTTGGGCTTCCTCTTTGGGTGGGTCTCAGAATGTAACCTCACAGATAAGAGGGAGTTGCCACAGTTTTCAGTATTAATCACCTTAGGAGCTGGCAAGACCATTCAGGTCGGTGGCGTTCAGTCTGCCAGAACCCACCCGGCTTGTCAGTTTCCAAGTTGGATCTTCTACACAAACCTGTCACTCTACTCCACCCTTTCTCTTTGCTGAAGCACCCTGCGAGTGACTACAAACAGAAAGGAGGACTGAAAGGGCAGGAAACAATTAAAATCTTATAATGTTCTTTCCTTGAATGATAGTCCAGCAATTATATTTGGAATTTGCAAAGCATTTCCTTCCCACAGGCTTAGAATCCGTGTCAGCATGTAACAGGATCCTTCCCACCACAGTTCAAGGCAGGGAGTGGGTTTACGATTCTGGTCATGGTCAGCCAAGGGGACAGTACTTCCCACTGGACTGCCCCCCCCCCCACCCCGAAGTCTGGGGGAATCCTCTCTAGAACAACTTGCCAGTGTACTCTGTTGCTTAACTTCCTTTCATTTCCCCTTTTGAGTTCTTCCATGACTGGAGGAGATAGCAGAGACAGGCCCTTGCCAAAGCCTGCACTGGCTCTCTGCTTCCTTATCTGTGTTGTGAGTTAGTGTAATGAAAGTCGCCTTTATTGTAATAGTGATAAGTCAGCTTGGTGGAGGCTGCTTCCTCTGGCTGCACCATGTCACGGACAGGCCTGGTATTTGTGAGGTACAACCTGGCCCAGGGCACAGATGCAGTGTTCCCTGAACTGTATATCACTGGGCCATTCGCCAGCAGGACTCCCCGTAGGCCCTGAGAGGAAGGTCCAGGGCTGAACATGAGCCAGGTCCACTGTGTTCCTTGCAGAGGAGGACGGGTAAGTCAGAACTTGGAGAGGGAAGGGACCTCCTGCCTGCTGCCACCTCGGACATCCACTCAGGCTGCCCTTTTCATATGGTACAGGCCACAGGAGAGTTAGGGGGTCACATTTAGGTGCCGGGTTTTCTGGGCTGCCTTGTTCAGTTCTCCTGGGGGAACTAAGGAAGAATGGGCTTCTAGTTCTACTAGTGGGGGTCCATGTTGGTAACGATATTCAGAGTGAGCCTGCTGCAGCAAAATTGCACTTTTGCATCCATTGTGTATGTGTGTGTGAGAGAGACCATTGAGGAAGGGGGATTTTCATCTGTCCATTTGTCTTCCCTGGAGGACTGTCTAGCCAACTTTTAATTTATCTCTGGTAATGGGAGGTAAGAATGTACAGGGCTAAAGCAGGGGGTGAGAACAGTCTACAGATTAGCCAGAAATCTCCTGTGTGCCAAGAGCACCCCCTCTGTCTCACCCAGAGCTTCTCTGAAAATCTGCTAAGCAAGCAGAGTTCTTTCATCTTGATTCACAACAGAGTGAGCCAAATAACAGAGACCATGTCCAAGAGACATGACAGAACAGCAAAACCACCTCTTGGGAGTCTTAAGAAGGGTGAAGAGGGTGCTTGCTTCAGGAGAAATGGCAGAGTGGAGTCCCACTTTGCTCCAGCTGCAGACCTGACCTTGCCTTAGTCATTGGCTCACATGTTCAGATTCAGCTCAGATTTAGTTTCCTCAGTTTTAGGCATCGACCTAGGTACATTGATTCCCTTCAGCTCTTTTAGCACTGAGGAGTAGGAAGTAGATAAACTCTCACAGATTGTTCTCTTTTTTTTTTTTTTTTTTTCGGTTTTTGGTTTTTGGGTCACACCCTGCGGTGCTCAGGGGTTACTCCTGGCTGTCTGCTCAGAAATAGCTCCTGGCAGGCACAGGGGACCATATGGGACACCGGGATTCGAATCAACCATCTTTGGTCCTAGATTGGCTGCTTGCAAGGCAAATGCCGCTGTGCTATCTCTCCGGGCCTTCACAGATTGTTCTTACTCTCTTCATTCTTTGTACAATAAAGCTATACTGCTGGGAGTACCTCTCCTTAGCAGACAGTCTAAGAGGAAGAGTCTATATTCCTTAGTCTGGCCTCTTCAAAGAATTCTCTCCCCCATTCACTGCCTGTTGTCTCTAGTAAGCAGCCCTCACTGAACAGAGGTGAGAGTAGGGCCACTTGCTTGTGGGCCCCTAGAGGAAACAGTGTTATTAAACATTGACATCGAAATTAAGCATAACAGTGGAAAAGCTGGCCTTGGAATTTTTATGAACAAGAAAGAGGACACATACTCGCACACACAGGACACACATATGCATATACACACAGTCTGGAGAATGGGCCAGAAGAGGGTTTGGGGAACTGGTAGTGCATACTAGAATCTGATTGCTCTGCTCTCATCATCACTGAGGTATTGGAACTGCTCTCTGGCCTTCTTTAACCTGAGTTTTTCCTTCCTGTCAAGTGGTAAAACTTGGCTTCCTGTGCAGAATGTTATCTGGTGTCTGTAAGGTTCTCTCTAGACACTCTCCTCCCAGACCTGGAATAGGGAGCTTCTGGGAAGATGGAGCTAGGAGGAATGACAGGGCTAAGTGTTTTATGATACCCAACTATAAAATGTTTCCTCCCATTCTCTTTCCCTGCCCTGCATAGTCAATTGTGGGAAGACTTATTCCAACCCTTAAGAAGTAGCCTTTTCAAACCATAGGTCTGATTCCTTTACTTAAGAATATTAAAACTTGAAGAACTCCAGAGGATCCTGAGAGAGGGTACAGAATTAGGGCATTTGCCTTGCACGTAGCAAACCCAGGACTGATCCTCAATACATTCCACATATGGTTCCTGAGCTTGCCAGATCCATGAGCACAGAGCCAGGAGTAACTCTTGTGCACTGCTGGGTATGACCCAAAATACCAAAAAGAAAAGTAAGAAATTAAGATCTCTGGAAGGCTGGCAATTTGGTACAGGGGGAGATCTTTCATGCAGCTGGCCCATTTCAGTCTTCTGTGCTTCATATATTTCCCTGAGGACCACCATAGGTCATTCCTGAGTACAGAGCCAGCAGTAGACCTAACCCCAATTTAACTCCAACTCATCCCCTAAAAGAACTTGACTACCTGAGATACTATGCAAGGCATACTCTTAAGCGGAAGAAAATAACGAAGAAAAGGAAAAAAGTACCTATAAGCATGAATCATTTAATATTCTGTAAAATTTATACAAGATAACAAACTTACATGAACTCGATATTTATGGAAGGGGCACTTAAACCCAGCAGTGATGACCTCAAAAGCAGTTGGACAGAAAAGTGTCATTCTATACTGTTTTGTACCTCCTGCTATTGGTGCTGTATATCACATTACCTAAACACTTTCCCTGCTTAGAGTAGAATTAGGCATTATAAAGTGAGGGCTCCAAGGGTGCTGTGGCCTGAAGAAGATAGGGGCTGCACCCGGGCCAGAGTCCTGGAGCTGGTATTCCTGGCAATGGGGTGTGTTGGGGGAGCTTTCTTAGAAGACTGGCCCCAGGGTCTAAGCAGCACAGGGAGCTGAAAGGGCCCCTTCTTCTCTTGTTGTCCCTGGCATGTGCATTTTTGGCCCACAGTGTGCAGCTGGGTCTTCAGGAAGTTTTTAGATCCTTCCCCAGGACAGTTTGGAGAAGGAATAAATGGACTTGCCTGTATGGCCTTTGCAGACACATCAAATGCAAAACTCCAGGTGCTCTTTGCCTGTACTGTCTGCAGGGTCCTGGACTCCCCTGTGGGGAGTGAGCAGGAGGAAGGCTAGGCACACATCCGGAAAGACCCACAAGCCCCAGGCCCCCTTCTTTGAACTCTGCCTGTGCTAATTGCAGGTCCTCAGAGACCTGGCTGAAAATTAGTTTAAATGCTAAATTGAGTTTGAAACCGCTAGACTCAGCCCTTTGGAAATGGGACACCAAGTAAAAATAGAAACTTTCAATCACCTTGTTTTTCTAAGCTTTATGCAGCTTTGCTGTTGAGGTTCTGAGTTTTTTGGCAAATAAATTATATTTGAAGAAAATCAGGGAGGATTCTTCAGAATGAAATTTGGCTGCTCTTCACTTGGAAAAAAATAATCAAGATCACCTAAAGGAATCCCGAAAGAAGACACTTAGCCCAAATTGAGTTAAACACTAGGGCCACCATGACCCACTCTGCTTGAACTTGGGGGCAGCTGAGGGGCGAGCTATTAAGGCTTGTTCTTTTCAATGGTAGAATCAAATAGTAATTAGAAGCAAATGATTGCTGGGTAGCAGGAATCGCCAGATCCTCCAGATCAGACTCATAAGCAAATGGCGATTTGGTTTTTCTCCAAACTTTGTGCTGATTTAGCCACAGAGTCGTAAATCAAAGAGGTTTGCCTGAAAACCAGACAACTTTTCCCAAGTTTTGTATCTTGAAATTCCTACCCCAGCGCATTCACATCAGGAGAAAAGCACTAATGTGTGTTTTAGAAGCATCAGCCAGGAAGAAATTGTCCTCGCTTTATCTAAAATTCAGTGCAGATCTCAAGGCCAGGACTCATTGTTTTGTTTTTGACTGATCACGCCTCCTCAGGCCCTGTAGATACTGAAAAAGTTTAATTGTGAGACTTTCTGGTATCTGTGACTGAAAGTCTTGGTCACAGCCAGTGAACCTGGCTGCCTGTCTGGAATAGAATTAGGGCAGGAATTAGGGCCATAGGAGTCCTGCTTTAGACATAGACTCCAAGTGCAGGGATCCTGGAGGAGTGTGCTTGGATATTGCCAGAGTAACAGGAGGTGCTTGGGGTCTATGGAGGAAAATGCCACCTCCCCCCTTTTTTTGCCAGTGTTCTGAGAGAAGTGAGGGGAGATGGACTAGGTGAAAGAGATAGGTTTGGAAGTCACGACTCTGAGCCCAGCTTCTTACTTAATTCATTATTTTATAATGTTGCCTTTTGTCGGGGAAAGGTTGATGCTACTCCTCATCAGTGCTTAGACATTGTTCCTGCCAGTGCTCAGGGGATCCTGTGGTGCTGGGGATCAGATCCAGGCCTCCTGCATGCAACGCCTGTGCTCTCTCCCATCTCGCTGTCTGTCTCCCTTGACCCTCAGTCTTTTGAAAATTTTAAAATCTGTTTTTTCCTGATTTATTAATCAAAAATTGTTTGATTTTTGTATACTTGTGTGATAGACTCATAATTCCAGGGCCACATAAAAGATTTATGAAGCAGGGAAGGAAAAAGCTTTAAATGGAAAAAACTTATGAAGCCATAATCTGGAGCCATTTCTGAAGAAAATTGTTAGATGCTCCCTGAGAGCTAATGCTTCCCATAAGGCAGCCAATGTTGAGCATTTTATGAAAATTGGGCTACAGAGAAGGGGACTAAGAAGACCAGAGGCTGGAAGGGTTGACATTTGGAGGGAGGGCAGGGTGCCACATCCATTGATATTCTGTGGCCATCATTTCTTCTTTTTTTCCTTTTTTGGTTTTTGGGTCACACCCAGAAGTGCTCAGGGGTTACTCCTGGCTCAGAAATTGCTCCTGGCAAGCTCAGGGGACCATATGGGATGCCAGGATTCGAACCACCATCCATCCTTCTGCATGCAAGGCAAACGCTTTACCTCCATGGTATCTCTCCAGCCCCCGTGGCCATCATTTCTGACTGCACTCATGGAGCACACCTGGCAGACGGGGGGATTATATGGGATGCTGGGGATGAAACTAGGTTTAGCTTTGTGTAGATAAGTGTTCCACAGTCCCTATGTGGGCATTTCCTTTGCAGTGTGGCAGAAGGAGTCACACTGTGGTGATACCACAGTTGCTGATGTGCACTTTTTTTGCAGAAAGGGTTCATTATATTCTGGACTCCAGAATATGTCACCAGATAAACAGATTTCAGGGTTGCTTTATATAAGGAGTTAGCAGAGCAGGAAATACTAATTGTGAGGGACAGTTCAAATGGTAATCATTTCAACCCTTAAAAGGCAAAAAAGCAGAGAGGACAGAAAGAAGGCCTGGGCTTGCAAGAAACCCTGCCATTGTAGAAGTTTGTGTTGAAAGCCCTGCTGTGTGGGGTCTTGGTTGCAATATGTGCAGAGAGAGGAATGCAGGCACATGGTTCATGCTAGGTATCACTAGAGTTTAGAGAGTTTAATTATTATTAAAGAGGTTCGCTTCATTATTTCAATATATGTAAGTCAATGAGTGGAAGAAACTGTCAAAATAAATAAAAGTTATTAAAAATTTAATGAAACTATTCACATCATTTCCACTCAATCTGCTTCTCTTGGTCTTTTTCATGTGTAGAGTCTATATATTGTGTCTGTGGAGGTAAACTTATTCTTTATGTGATTTGCTGATACTTCTTAAAAGTGGAAGAGCCTTAGTAAATTAATTGTGCAGATTCTAAACTTAATAGGAAACCCACTTCTAGGGTATAGGTATTAAGACCCATACCTTGCACACAGTCAAGCCCTACCACCGCATGGTCCTCCGAGCATTGCCAGGTGCAGCCCTGGAGGCCTGAAGCTCTGCCATGTTGGTCCAGTTTATCCCAGGTACTTCTTTGGACCCTCACATTGAATCTTGGGTCCTGTTAGCAGAGAATCACTGGGACAAACCCCAAACCTCCTGATGACTGCCTAGGAAGTTCATTAAAAAAGTCCATTTCTAGGACTGTAGTACTAACTCCACAAGTCCATCAAATGTCCTTTTTGCTATTTCTTGGCAGGTGGAGTCTATACCCTTTAGTTCTCGTGTCTTACTCCTGGATTAGTGCACAGAGATAACTCCTGGTGCAGCAGGGGGACTATATTCAGTACTGAGGAATGAACCATAAATGCATAGGGAAGCACGTTAACCCTTAGAGCGTCTCTCCAGCTCCTATGTCCCGTCTTAATTTCATGGTACAGAAGAGTAAAGTTGACTTTTATTTCCCTAAAACAAATATTCTCTAAATGAGCACAAAATCTCATAGACTCTGCAGACCCTCATTCTTTCTGCCATCATCTTTGATGGATCAAGGCCCCTGTAAATAGGTGTGCAAGGCTTGGCTTGCTGTGCAGTCAGCCTTTCTACGTACTCTGCCCTTAGAGCAGCGCTCAAGCTCAGTGTAGCCATCATGTGGGGGTGCTATGTGGGGGTGGTGTTAGTAGATCTGAGCCTGGTAGGAACAGATGCTGGGCTGTAGGACCTCTAGCCAGAGCCCAGTATAGCTTCAGGAAGAGATCCACTTTGTATGTCTAGGGCTTCACCCTGCTTTCTTCTGTAAATGGAATGATATTTTGAGTCATTTTCAGAAACTACCAGGATCTCATATCTGAAAAGTACCTTCAGGGCCTGCCCACAATATAAGGCATCTTTTGTCCTCAGGGTAAATGTTGGCCACTCTATTCAGTATCTAAGATAGCAGCTAATGCTCTCTTTATCAGTCTGCATGCCGGGTCATGGATTTCAGTTCTACCCTGATGTCATGGGAACTACAGAAGAGTGGGTACTTTAAGTTTGCTTGAAGGAACTTCAGATGGAAAGAATCTTATAGTTCTCCCTGAACTAGAAACCTAAACAAAACACGTGTTGAATTGCAATTGTAAGCAGAAACTTTCAGCATTTGTCCCTGGCCATAGCAGAGAAATAGTCATGTGTTTATTGATTATTCTGTTTTGTTTTGTTTTTAAATTCCATATAACAAAACTCTAGGAAAGTTTCATTTGTTAGTCCCATTTCTCTATCTCCTTGAACAAAGCAGCCCATAAAATGTCCTTAATTAGCTGATTTCTGCAGGTGATCTGTTCACACCAAAAGCCTAGTATATAATAGCTTCCCTTCTTTGAAGATACTAGAAACATGCATATATATATGCAAATGCTGACTCTCCAACTTTCCAGCAAAATATTGGCAGGGAAGAAGGAGATGCTTAAAAGCCTGAGCAGGTATTGGACAGAGAAGAACCAGAGTTTGTAAGAGGAGACTACATTTTCTGTGAGGGACCTCACCCTGTGGCCTCAATGTGGCACCCTGACCACCCCAGGATCAGATGATGTTCATTAGGCTCATTGAAGCTACATTGCTCTCTCTCAGTGGCTTTTCATCTGTAGAATCTATAGAATGTAGTGTCTTCTTCAAGGATGCTGTAATGCCTAAAAAATTATAAACTTGGACTCACTCAGTAGTAAATGCCTTCATTATACAAGCTAAGCCATTTAATATGTGAACAGAATATTGGTCAGTAATCAGAAAGCAGTGTGACCGTCATCCTACTCTTTGCCTCTAGCATTGCTCACGTAGAAATTTTAGGGTTATTTTACCTTTTTAGAACAAGTTTAAAAGAGATTAATTGTATAAAGATCCTTTCTCTTCAATTTCCCTTGGGATGAAAGCTTTTTATAGTTGGTGTAAAGAATAGCAACAAGGAAACACATTTTGGTCCCTCTGCTTTAACCTTCAAGTCTTCTGTATACAGAAACCCTGGCTTTAAAATAGACTTCTCTGTGACTCGAGAAAGGGAGTGATGTAGAAGCCTGGGAAAGGACAGCTGCTCAAATGAGAGCCATGTATTAGAGTGGACTGAAAGAAAAGTAATTTCCTAACGCAATTGATATTGCAGGGTACAAATTCAACTTCATGTTGAAAAATTCCGCATGTTGAAAGACTAGTACAGTATTTGGGGAAAAAACTTTAGAACCAGTCAGTATGCAAGCTTATATTTTTTGCTTTCTCATACTTCCTATTTTGGTTTAAATTAAACTTTGGAGCACAAATTATAATCATTTTAAATCTGCCTTATTGTTGATGTTATCATTATTTTTGTTTGGGGACTACAACTGTTTCTGCTTAGGGCTTATTCCTTGCTCATACTTAGCAATCACTCCTGATAGGGCTCTAGGATCATTTGGGTTGCTAGGGATTAACCCAAGTTGGCCATATATAAGATAAACATTTTACCTGCTGTACTGTATTTCCAGTCCTAAAAGGGACCGCGGTTCCATCCCCCACGTCCCATATGGTCCCCTCAAGCCAGGGGCAATTTCTGAGCTCTTAGCCCGGAGTAACCCCCCTGTAGCCCCCCAAAAAACAAAAACAAAAAAAATGTTTCCCCTTATGTGAGTAAAACTATATGCTCCTTGACAGTATACAGAGAGGTAAAACATCCCACCTTGGCTTATAACATCTTTGGATTCTTAGTGCTGGCCAAAGATTTGTTATTTTTAAAAGGTCAACTCAGCAACAAAAGCAAAACAGCCTAATTTTAAAAATGGGCAAAGAACTTGAGTAGCAATTTCAGCAAAGAGAATCTACAAATAGCTATAGCACATGAAAAGATGTGCATTGTCACTATTAGGGAATGCCAATCAAAGCTCATAGGATACTACACCAGAGCCATTAGAATTGTTAAATGAAGACATGGGGAAAAAGGAGCCCTTCATTACTAATGAGAATTTCAAACAGTTTCTCTGCTATGGTTGAACTTAGAAAAGTTTAAAAAATGAAAATAAGGGGCCGGAGCGGTAGGGCATTATTATTTTTTATTATTTTTATTTTTATGCTGACCTGGGATAGACTGCAGTTTGATCCCTCAGCGTCCCATATGGTTCCCCAGGCCAGGAGCGATTTCTGAGCACATAGCCAAGAGTAACCCCTGAGCGTCACTAGGTGTGGCCCCAAAACAAAAATAATAATTATAGAAATAAATAAAAATAAACTCAGCAGCATATAATCCAACAATGTAACTTTTTGGTGCATATTCCAAAGTACTAAAAACAGTCTTGAGATATTTGTATTGTCATGCTCATAGTTCATATTATTCACATGAGCCAGAAGAGTGAGTGCAAACCAAATGCCTATTAGCAGATGAATTGCAAAACAAAATGTAGTGTGTTGTGTACATAAAACAAAATGTAGTGTCTGGTATACTCACCCTTAAAATGGAAGGAAAGTGGTGCACAAGCTTCAATATGGATGACCCCTGAGGACATTGTGCTAAGTGAAACAACCCCTCCTCTCTCTCTCTCTTTCTCTCTCTCTCTCTCTCTCTCTCTCTCTCTCTCTCTCTCTCTCTCTCTCTCTGTCTCACACACACACA
>PVKC010023293.1:0-17336 GCA_004027635.1 Crocidura indochinensis
GTTCCCCATATGGTCCCCCGTGCCTGCCAGGAGCGACTTCTGAGCAAATAGCCAGGAGTAACCCCTGAGTGTCACTGAGTGTGGCCCAAAAACCAAAAAAAAAAAAAAAAATGCTGAGGACAGTTACCTGCTACAACATGCATGAACCTCCATGAATTAACTTAGATAAAAGAAGTCCAGAACAGAGTTGAGGAGATGGTTCAGTATGTGAGAGGCCCAGTTTTGATTCCTGTACCAAGTGATCCCCAAACACTGCCATGAATGAACCAAGAGACTTCTATAAAGAAGAGCCATAAACTGGCTGACTATAAACTTCGCATGGCACCTCCTTGAATCAGAAATAGCTCTGCACCACAGCATCTGCTGTAGCAGCAGCTGACCCAAGGGGCAGAGTGATTAGACCACACACAGAACTCACTGGGAAGCATCACCCCCAATGCTCCACTCACCACAGCAACCTTATGTGTCACATAGCATAGGGAGCAGAACAGAGCCCCCTAGTTGCATCTTGCTTCAAAGTTACAGAGTCAATGGTTACTGAAGACATGGAAGTTGGGACCTCCTGAGACCCCCCAAAGCCTTGTGGGGGCACCCTGTCTGCAGTGGGGGGGGCACTAATGCTCACTCTGGAATGCAGCTGCCTCTTCTAGGCCGCCAACAGAAGGGGACTCACTGCTTGTTTCTTCCCTTTCCATTCTTCTTCCTCTGTTGCTGCTGTCCAGGGCTTACACACCAGGTTGTGATATACTAGGGGGTCATTCCTGTGGTAGCACTAGAGATCGGGGTTAAGGCCACTTTCTACAAAGCAAGTAGGTGCTGGGCAGGGAACTCAAGGTTTCACATAAGAGGAAGGGGCTCTACCCCTGAGACATAAACACAGCTTCACCCAATGTCTTAGCTTTTTTCCAAGGCAACCTTTGCCAATAACTGGAGAATGAAGGGCACAGGTGCCTGGGCCCTGGTCTTAGCTTGGAAAGACTGTTCCACTCCAGCCCTGCTCCCTTGGCAAGCAGATATCCAGAACATCCCTGTCAGCCTCTCTCTTCTCCCAACCTAGTTCCCTCACTCCTTCTTCCTGTTTCACACCCCAGGCTTCTAAGCCTGTCTTCAGATCTGACACCTGGGAAAACCAAGCCTAATGGACCACATAGGAATCTCATATACTCTACAACATGCTCACAAGTAGAGATTCATGCATATCCTAAAAGGAAGAAGCTGGGACAAGGTACACCAGCAAAAATCTCCAAAATATGAACAAGCAAAAGAGCCACAGTACAAGAAGACACAAATGTGAATAAAGTCTTAGATTTGGAAAATGATATTATATTCCACTTATTTCTAGGTGAGACTACAAGATTGAAGCATCAGCTCTGGTGAAGATCAGCTCAGCAAATTTGTTTTAGTAGCAACTTCTAGAAAGAAAGAAAAAGAATAAATGGAAAAGACTTCAGGAAGGAGACTGCTCTTAGTCAAATGGGCTTTTATTTCTCTTAGAAATTGTGGAAGGAAGATATACCAAAAAAAATTGCAAACATGCAGGCCAGACAGTATAGTGAGAAGGGTGTTTGCCTTGCAGGCAGGTGGCCAACCTAGGTTTGATAGCTGCCACACCCTTTTGCTCTCTGAACACAGCCAGAGGTCCTCAGAGATGTTGGACTGACACAGCCTTTAAAAATCACCCTTGTTCAAGACCAGAGCCTGGGCATGTGGCCCTTACTTTCCAGTCAACAAAGGTTTTCTCGAGAAGAGATCAGGACATCAGGTGAGACTGTTATTTGTGGCTCACGAGTAGAGCTTCTGACTTCCTTGTGTGAAGCCTTGAGTGCATTCCTCAATACAGAGCCAGGAGAAAGTTGGAGCATATCTTGGTATGACCCCAAAACAAAAACAAAAACAGATTGCTAACAACAAATGCTGGCAAGACAGTAGAGAAAAGGGAACCACTGTGGATCAGTGTAACCTTTGTGGGAAATGGTACAGTGATTCCCCTAAAAAGTTCAAACAGAGGCCAGAGCACAATGGGCTGAAGCACATGCCTTGCATACTTAAGACATAGTTCAATTCCCAGCACTGGTAGAGTACCATTGGGACCAAGACAACATTGACAACAGCCTACACTGAGACTCCCCATGAGTGGCATAACTGCTCCCCCAAAGAAAGAATAATTACAAATAAATCCGTGACCAGAGAATATGAAGCAATGATTTGGGGAGGTGCAGCATTACTAGCCTAGTCATTGCCTGATTTAACAACAAATGTAAAGGCTTATAATGCCATTGCCAGACACTGGATAAATATATGGCCTGTCTACTCAATGGAATATTTCCCCACAAGTTAAAAAGGCAAAATCTTGCTCTTAATAGCATGGATGGAATCTGAAACAATTATGTTCAGTGGCATAACCCTGGAATGAGACAGTTACAGATGGTTTCCCTCATAAGTAGTATATAAATAAACAAAGTAAACAAACAAACCAGGGTAAAAATAACTCATAGTTTGTGTCTAC
Source organism: Crocidura indochinensis (assembly GCA_004027635.1). Classification (NCBI taxonomy): domain Eukaryota; kingdom Metazoa; phylum Chordata; class Mammalia; order Eulipotyphla; family Soricidae; genus Crocidura; species Crocidura indochinensis. Next base: position 2,507 of record PVKC010023293.1, read on the forward strand.
TCTTGTGGACAGTAACATTGATAATAGTTTTAAGTAAATAAAATGGAGATAAAGATAAGAAAATTGTGCAATAGTTTTGTCTGGGGAGATGGACATAGAACATTTGTTACAGTGATTCACTAGAATTCTCAGCATTAAACTGTTTCCCAATCTTAAAAAAAATATTGGCATGCAATTTTGTCAGCATCCTGAATGAAGAGAGCAGTGTTCACCCCAGAATCAGAGGACAGTGTTCACCCAGGATCAGGGAAAGTGTTCACCCAGGATCAGGGGAGAAGAGTCTCAAGTGTAAACTGAGAGATAGCACTGCAGTCAAGGGGGCATCACCAGGGAAAATCTCTCTGGCCTTGACAGCCAGACCCCTGGAGATGCAGATCTACTGAGGACAGGAATGGTAGAAGATGCAGCTTGAGAGTGGCAAAGAGAACCCATTACAGAGCACTCGAGTCGTGCACAGGACTACTTGGTACCCCTAAGCTACAGCCTGCCCAAGAGCTGTGCCTCTACTTGAGGCTTCATGCAGACTTCAAAGATGCCATGAGAAAAGAAAGGTCTAAATTGTGCAAAACATGGCAGAAGGGACACTGTCTAAACTCTGGGTCCTTTAATAAAGACCCTGAATAACATGCTCTGGTGGCAATATAAACAAATGTGACACAGTCCTGTTGAGAAGCCAAACTAGGTTCTACACAGGCTCTATTACCAATTGCTCCATTGGGCTATTTTTGTCTGCCGGCCACACTGGCAGTGCTCAGAGTTTATTCTTGGCTCTGTGCTCAAGGATCACTTGTGGTAATACTCAGGGATGTCAAGGATTGAGGCAGATCACCTCTATGCCAGGTCACCACCTGGTACTGTATTATTATGCTACATATTATTAATATTAATATATACTCGATAATATCAATAGATTAAAATAGCATTAATTTATTGATGATTTAATAATGGTTTATTAATGATATTAATAAATAATTAATAGTTCGTTGTTGTTGTTATTATTATTATTATTATACACCACCACTGTATTATCTCCAGGGGACCATACCCCACTGATCTTAAGCAATACTAAAACCTTGGTGAGCCTGTTTTCTCCTACAAACTAGAGCTGACATTGCATTTTTCTAGTGAAATGGTAGTACAAACCAGTGAGATGACCCAGGCAACATGCAGGCACAAGGTGAACCCCTCAGAGTGCCATCAGAACTACCCAGAGTCTTCTGCCAAATGCCCTTCTTCAGTGCCCTCCTCCCTGCACAAAGTGCTCTGCCTTAGGGATCAGTTAGGAAAGAGCTATGAAGCTCCCCTACATGGCCCCAAACTCCTGACTCCTCAGACACAAGGGGATGAAAGAATGCCTTAATTGCTACCACAAAGACTTCTCAACGAGAAAGAAATAGAACCTCTAAATGAAAGGCAGATTTCTCTGCAGGAGGGACAGCTGGCCTGGAGTTGGAGCCCAGCTGTGCTGTCGATTTCTAGAAGAGAGGCCCAAGGAGGGAAGAGTGTCTGGGGACTCTGCGCCCCACTCAAACTGGCACAAGTGTCCCCGTGGTCACTATCTGAGCCTTGATGCAAGCATCTCTGGTGGTAGCTCTCTGCTGCTGGTTCATTGACACAGGCATGGAACATGACAGGCTGGGAGTGTTCAGACCAGCAAATGGGCAGAAGTCAGCCTCAGCACACTCGCTCTTTCATAGCCACACCTGCTCTGGTGAAGAAATCATAGCACATGTCCAAGTAGATTTCCTGTAGAAGAAGGCATGAGAGAGGGACCCACTGAGTGGCCTCCTAGTGCATAGCTATCCTCCCAAATAGACTCTGGCCTCAGAAGGACAAGGAAGCTCAAAGTCAAGTACAGATTTTAGGAAGCCCCAAAGCTCAATGATGAGCTTTCAACTACTCACTGGCCCAGCAGTTGTATCTTTAGGCAAAGGTTGTACATTATATGTTGTGAACATTATAATATTGAAACCCAACAATGAGCAATTTTCTAACCACAGTGCTTAAATCACACACACACACACACACACACACACACACACACACACACACGAACCATTTGGGATGACCATGACATACCCCCAGGGCCTGGAGATGACATGGTGATTTTCTCTGGCTCCTGGAGACAGTGGAGAAGCCATGTGAAAAGAAACCTCACACTCAGGCTGCTATAGGACAGGAACCCCAATCCCTTCCAGCCCTGTTTCCTCTGTCCCCTGAGCCTGTGAGCGTCTTCTGAGGTGGCTCCATTGAAAGGGGTCAGGCTCCAGAGACCAAAGTCAGACAGTCTGGTTTCAGGTGGAAATACAGGCTTCCTGAAGTAGACAGACTGAGTGATCCCCATGGGTGGAAACACAAATACAGTCAAGAAGGACCAGTTGAGAGTTCAACCTAGGAGGTGCACAATGGGAGCCAATTATGCAGACTTTCTAACCACAAAGGAGGAAGCAGACCTGGAGAGGTCCCTACCATGCATGATTAATGGTGGGACAACCAGAAATCATCTCTCCCAAGGCTACAGTATGACACTCTGGTCTCCCATCACTTCAACAGAGAACCATTACCATGGAGTATATCAGACCTCCTATTTGACTTCTAGCTCACAGGACAAAAGAAGGTAAAGAAACAAGCTTAGTGGATCACAGGAGGAAATAACACCAACACAGAGACTGGGGTTTTCTGTAGGACAATAGTCTGTAACCAGTCACTGTACTCAATGGAAAGAAAAGAAGAGCCTGGGACTGGTCAAAATTCTGCCTTGGACCACAAGCTAAAATGTGTAAATACAGCAGCCTCTCTCATGTAAATCAGATCCTGGTAGAAGATAGAAGTTTTAGAAAGAACTGTGTCTTTCATAAGTGGGATGATGGTCTTTGAGCTCAATGGAAAATACTCTGTTTTTTCTTCTTTTTTAATTTTTTAGATTTTTTTTTTTACAAACCCTGTGTCGAGGGCTGACTTTCAATAGATTGCAGTGAGAGAGCTGTTCTGCTACATACAAAACCCTGACCCAGAAGCAGGTCATCTACAAATGGTTTAGCTCCAGGTGCCCCATGAACATGAGATGCACGATGGGCAGGGAAATACTCTTTTTATCAAAGAGGCACATGTGAATTCCAGAGAATTTCAGGAGGTTCATGTTTGCCTGTGGTAAACAAAATTCCACTATGCCCCAACACCTCTCCTCTGATTGTGACTAGTGGGAAGGCAGTGCCATGGCCAGGTTATGTCCTTGGGGCCTAGGTGCAAGTGTCCCTAGTCCCTGGCTTTAAATTAACTCAAAGTGAGGTTATCCTGAGAGGTTGGACTTATCTCGGTGAGCCCCATACCAAGAGGAAGAGAGGGAGATTTGAAGGCCAGCAAATGAGTTCCTTGGGGCCAGGAAGAAGATGTTGGCAATGGTGCCAAGGGTCAAAGAGCAGAGACTGAGGGGACCCCAAGTACCTGAGGGCCTCTGTTCTGTAACTCCACAGAACTGAGTGTCGCAAGCAATTCAGTGAGGCTCAAGCCCTGCTGCACAGAATGTTTCAGTCAGGTCTCGTCCATAGGCCTGGGAAGTAATACACCTTGCAGTTTGGTTTTAGGCCATGAAATGAAAGGTAATTTGTGAGGTCATCATAGAAAATTATTACTTTTTTTCAATAAAGCCAAAATCAGAAATAACACAAGTACCCACCAGGCTACAACTGAATACACCTGACTGTGGTACCTCACACCATGGAATCATATTTAGAAACCAAAGGGAAGGAATTAGAGTTCATGAGACACCAGGCAAATGTGAGACACCAGGAGAAGCCACAGAAACTAGATGCAAAGAATGGTGAATTTGTGTATTCTGCAGCTTTATTTACATCATACTATGAGGTGAGAGACGTGATTAGGAGAGTGTTAAAAAAATTAATCAACAGTAATAGAAATCAGAACTAGGGTGCCTCTGGGGACAAGGGGAAGTTCATTAGAAAGAAGTAGAAAGAAATAATTGGTTTTATGCTTTCGCTGAGATATGAGCTATACACGTTTATTCGTTTGTGAACTTAACAAAATGGACACTTAAGATCTATCCATTTTTCATATGGAAAAGATTTTCGGTTTGCTTTGTTTTTTTGGATGTCATCTAGTGGTGCTGAGGAGTTAGTCCTGGTTCTTCACTCGAGAATCATTCTCAGGGGCGCTTGGGGGACCATATGGAATGCCAGGTATAAAACCCATCTTGACCACATACAAGGTAAACACCCTATCTACTGTACTATCACTCAGACCCACCATATAAAAATGTTTTAAGATAAATATTTGATTTATAGTTGGATTAACATGATAATAATAAAGTTAATTTACATTTATGTTTATCATGTGTATATTTACTGCCCTCAACACCCCTAAAGTGCCCAAGATCTTCTACCACTTCTAGTCTTCCTCTTCCTCCCACTCCTCTCCCCAACCTCTGTTCTGTATTTGAAAGTTAAGGGCTGCAGCTCTTAGGCACCAGCTGGTCCCTTATTTTGTTTCTTATATACAACATATGAGTGAGATCATCTGGTATTTGTCTTTCTCTTTCTGACTTATTTTGTTTAACATGACACATTCTAGCTCCATCCAAGTAGTAGCAAACGAGAAGATTTCATTTTTTCTTATATAAGAATAGTATTCCATTGTGTATATATCTTACAACTCCTTCACTTACTCATCCGTCATTGGACACTTGGGTTACTTCCAGATTTTGGCTATTGTAAATGGTGCTGTAAATAGCACTATTGAAAATAGTGCTGCAATACATACACATATCTTTTCACATTAATATGTTTGTGTTCTCCAGATAGATTTGTTTTGTTTTGTTTTTTGGGCCACAACTGGTGATGCTCAGGGGTTACTCCTGACTATGCACTCAGAAATTGCTCCTGGCTTGGGGGCCATATAGGATGCCGAGGGATCAAACCACAGTCCATCCTAGGCTAGCGCGGGCAAGGCAGATGCCTTACCGCTTGCGCCACCACTCCAGCCCTCTTCATATAGATTCTAAAGAATAGAGTTGCTGGGCCACACAGGAGTTTTATTTGGAAATCTAATTGAAGTTTCTATGCCAGGGGCTACACCAAGCAACAATCCTACCAACAATAAAGGAACTATTTTCTCCACCCACACTAGCTGTTTCTGTTTTATTTGGGGGCCAAAGCAGAGAGGGAGGCGTCCATGACATGCTCAGTGGTCCCAGTACCTGTAATTTTTGGCAGCCAAGCAAGCAATTCAATGCACGACCAAGGGTGTAGTGCTACCCAAGTTTGCACCTCAAGACAGCAGGTGTTGCTGGAGATAGCACTGGGTCACATTTCTGGTTTTTTGTTTTTGACCACACCCACCTGTACTTAAGGGTTCCTCCAAGCTCTACACTCAGGAATCACTCCTAGCAGTGCTCAAGAGGCTATATGGGACACCAGGGATCAAACTAATATTGGCTACATGCAAAACAAATATCCTACCTGTTCTATATTGCCAGCCCCCTGTTTCTGGTCTTTTTGATGTAGACCACTCTTCCTGGTAGGGAGTAATATTACCAGTAATATCATGAGTCATATTATTTTTAAATTGAAATAATAATTTTAAATAACACCTCCATTAAAAATTATGACCTCTATTTTAATGTCATAATTTCACCCCAGAGACAGAGAGGTTGATAGACAAGTTTCCCTCAGTCTGGGGGCAAGAGAGCAGTAAGTAGAGGGGATAATTTCTCAGTTTGCTCACGTACATGTGTCTGAACACACATGTGTATGTGCACACTCGCACATGCACAGATGGCAGCATTCCAGACCAACCATGGTCTCCTTTGACCTTTGCCTCATTTAATGTGGAGAAGGCAGCTGCCGCCCAGCTCCCAGGTCACGGCTCTGTGTGTCCTCCTGTCAAGATAAGAAGGCAAAGGCAGATGCTGCTAATTACCTGGCCTTTCAAGTGGTGCCCCAGCCTCACATCTGGCTCCATCTCCAACATCCAGCTTGAGCCAATAAAAGCCAAATCAAATCACAAAGGGCTAATTTGGTGGTTGGGGCTCTGACAGGCAGCACATGAGGGGCCATGAGGGCAGAACCAAGACTCGGCTGGGAGCAGGGGAGGGAGAGAGAACACTGACCATTGGCCTCTGTCCCAGCTGGACATAGAGATGATCATGCCTCCCTCTCCTTGGAGCTAAGCCTCTTCTACATCCACACCCAGTCCAGATGAATAACTGGAGACTTGATTTTATTTTATTGAGCCCTTAGGGAGACAGACACGCAGTCCACCCAGTCAGCAACCAGATCTGGAGCCTGCTTGGAAATTTTACACTGGAAGCACCAAGAGTGAGGCCCAGAGTTGCTTCTGGGGATTCATTTCCACTATGGGACCTAAGAAGTCTTTGGGAAAACAGGAGCTTATCCCAGGGGTGCTGAGACGAGCCCTACCTTGGAACTATAGGGCACAGTGGCCTAGTCTGTCAGGGACATTTAGAGAAGGTCTCTTGCACTGCCTAGTGCCTTTGTCAAAAATCACATCATGGAAGACCTGGAGATCTCCCTTATGAAAACACAAACCCTGTGGAAGGGCACATGATTTGTCTCAGTCCTGGGAGTGACTTTCTAGTGGTGGATGAGAGAGGGACCTGGTGGAGAAGAAAAGTGAGTGGATCTTAGAACAGCTGCCTGCTGTCCGAGCCACAACAGTTCGGCTGCCACTCTGCACCCCCTTTATCTATGCTTCAGCGGCCAAAGCTGGGCAAAAGGCAGCCCCCACATATCCTCATCCCCAGACAGACAGGTTTGGTTTGGCCCACAAAGTGTTTGAAAAGAGCCTGGGCCAACATTCAAAAATGAAGAGATTTCACATTTTTAGAATGCCAATGGAAAGTGGCAGCTTTGTGGGGGCTAGTACAGCCAACCACAGTGCCCTGCTGAAACCGGCTGCCCCTCAGAAAGTGGGCATACATCTCCATGATGTCCTGCCCCACCTCACTGTCCCCCACACCAGACTTCATTGGACTCCTTTTCTTGACTTGCAGGCCCTTTCTGTGACTCAGGGTCAACAGCACAGTGGGCAAATGCCCCCCCCCCACAAGACCCATACTCCTCCCATGCCCAGCTTGCATGCTGGAAGGTGGGAACAGAGCTGGAGGTGGAGTGGTGTGGAGCCCTTTGAAGGCAGTGTCAAGAGATTATTTCACTAAGCATAAAAACCTACAGGCGGCAGGGCCACAGACATGCTTGTGCAAATTCCAACAAATGAAAAAAATGTGTGCATTGAATTCAACTGGGGGCCAGGCCTGGCTTTCATGAAACAAGAAACTGTGGGCCAAGATAAAGCCTCCAAGTAACTTCTACAGAATAAGTTTCTCTCGCGCCACAGCCCCCAAGCAGGCTCCTGAGTCGGCAAGGAAATGCCGTTTCAACATTTATCTGCCGTCAGTGGAGCCTCTGAGACCAGCAGTGAGCCAGTAGTGGGACGTTAAATGGCACAGCAGCAAATGTCAAAATCGTTTGATCTGCTTTTAGAAAATCACCTTTCAAGGCACCGGAAGATACCTGACACCTAGCAGAGATTCTAAACTTTTCAACTGATTTGGAGAAAACAGGACCAAGTAGGTTTGATTCCTGTGGAAGCAGGAGGGAGACTCCAAGGGGAGCCCAGGGTTGGTCACCTGGAGCCAGTAAGTCCACAGAGAGGAGAACCTGCCAGGCCTCAGCTCCTGGTCCAGCCACTTACCCTGGTCACCCCAGCCCTGACTGGCATGTGTGAGGGTCCTGAAAGCCTACCTTTCTTCAGTAGCAGATGGTAGCAGATGGGATGAAGCAGCAACAGAAAAGTGAAGGAAAAGCCTGCCCATCACCCAGAACTGCTCAGTGACCACCAATAGATGTGCAGAACTCAGGGCTGGGCTTGGTCTGGCTAAACCTGAAGAAGAAAATGCAGGCAACCTTCACAGATGAGAGTGGCTGCCACACAAACAGACACAGATGCACACACATACACACACTGCCAGGCTCTCACCACTATCTTTCCCTATGGCACTGGCAGTTCCTATCCTGAGCTGGACCCATGGCCCTACCCACAGTATTGCAATTGTTTCCTAATGGGACTCTTTCTTCTGTTCTCCTTCCAGTGTACCCAGTTTAATGTCACCTACTGGATCACCCCCAGAATGCTAGATCACTGCTAGACCTTAGCATGGAATTCTCACTTCCAATCTATCCTTATTAATAGTGACTTTATATTACTGTACTTCACTCATGTGAATAATCCTGGTCTGTGAAGATGAACTCCTAATAAATAAATAAATAAATAAATAAATAAATAAATAAATAAATAAATAAAAGAGTAAATGACCAACTCCTGGCCAGCAAGCTCACTTAGAAAACTCTTATTTAAAAAATTCTTAACAAAAAAATTTCAGCAAGGCAAATTTAAAGAACACAAATAAGGATCTGATCTGGGAGAGCTTGTGCAAAATAACTGACTTAGATTAATATAGATTTAGTTTGCTATTCTATTTGGTTGGCATAGCGGTGAAGGAGCAAAAAAAAAAACGTGTGTTTTGGCAAAAGATATTTTTTTGTTTTTCGGGCCACACCCATTTGATGCTCAGGGGTTACTCTGGCTCAGAAATTGCCCCTGGCTTGGGGGGACCATATGGGATGCCGGGGGATCGAACCGCGGTCCTTCCTTGGGTAGAACTTGCAAGACAGACACCTTACCTCTAGCGCCACCTCGCCGGCTCTGGCAAAAGATATTTTTGTAGAGATCAGATTCTTGTTCTCTTAATTCTTTTTAAAGGTTTTGGTTATAACTGGAATGAATCCTGAATTTTTTTAAAAAAAATTTTACGACTTTCGGGCCCGGGAGATAGCATGGAGGTAAGGCATTTGCCTTTCATGCAAAAGGTCATCGGTTCGAATCCCGGTGGCCCATATGGTCCCCCGTGCCTGCCAGGAGCAATTTCTGAGCATGGAGCCAGGAGTAACCCCTGAGCACTGCCGGGTGTGACCCAAAAAAATAAATAAATAAATAAATAAATAAATAAAAATTTTATGACTTTCTAAACTTAAATTTCTAATTGCTTCACATTGATTAAAAACTAAATTCCATCTGGAGAGATAGTACAGGGATTACTGCATCCTCAACATGCAGCTGACCCCAAGACTCTTTTCAGCACTGTATATGGTACCACCAAGCACCACTAGCACCACTGAGATTAAGACCTGAACACAGAATTAGAAGTAACACCTGTGCATTGACAGATGTGGCCCCAAACAAACAAACAAAAACAACTAGTTAGTGTTTGGAAAGATAGCACAAAGGACTCATGGACATGTTTTGCATTTGTGAGGCCTGGGTTCAATCACAACACCACATTGGTCCCCAGGTATTCACATGGAGCAACCTCTGAGCCGTACAAGGAAGTTACCCTTGAACACAACAGGGTATAGGTGCCCCCACTCACACACACACACACACACACACACACACACACACACACACACACAAACACACACACACACCAGAAAACTAGTTCTCTCCTTCCCTGAGAATTACACAAGCTGAAATGGAAAGCTCCACATAGCTTTCAGACAGAGCCCCACAGAGAACAAACTTAGATTTTCTGAATACCAGAGACCAGGAGAGACACTGCACCCTGGGACCTGCCATCTCAAGCTGCTTTGATTGATGTCAAACCGATGATTCTCAGCACTGCAAACTGGAGTTTTTGTTTACTTCCACTTAAACTTTTCTCTCTTGTCTCCATAGAACTGTCTCTTATTCTACATCAAGGATTTCAGACGCCAATGGTTCTGTAAAGTAGTAGGATAAATCAACTTCTGAATCGTAGTACTTCTGAAGAAATGTCGAGGTAGGATTATAAAGAGATAAAAAAATATATATATGCCACCCACAAAATATGTCTTAAGTAAAAAGTTACTTTTTGGGGGCCCGGAGAGATAGCACAGTGGCGTTTGCCTTGCAAGCAGCCGATCCAGGACCAAAGGTGGTTGGTTCGAATCCCGGTGTCCCATATGGTCCCCTGTGCCTGCCAGGAGCTATTTCTGAGCAGACAGCCAGGAATAACCCCTGAGCACCACCGAGTGTGGCCCAAAAACCAAAAAAAAAAAAAAACAAAAGTTGCTTTTTGGGAGGGACCCTAATATAGAATGGAGCTGTGGGGATACTTTCACCATCTGATCTATTTACTCTATTCACACTTTACCCCTATGCTGATTAAATCTGAAATGGGGCAACCCTCCTCTTTCCTGAATATTTTCATCAAAGGGGACTTTAAATAGTATGCTTCTTTCTTATTTTTTTGACCTCCAAGAAACCTCAGACTGACAAAGCCCCTACTAGAGTTCTCAGGGCATAAGTTCAGATGCTGTCTAGAGAATTGACTTGCTTTATTTTTTGTTTGTTTGTTTGCCATACCTGGATGTGCTCAGGTGTTACACCTGTCTCTGCACTCAGAAATACAAGGCCTCATGCAAGGCAAATGCCCTACCTGCTGTGCTATCACTCCAGTCCCCAAAACTGCCCATCTTTAAAAGAAACATCTAGAATGCCTCAGCAAATCCATCCCAGTTGGGTTCTCTTGATGCCCTGATTCTTCAAAATCATAGGCTTCGAGACCTGTTAGCCACTGAATTGGGAGATACCTGCCTTTTCTTACCAGAGGAATATTCTTTCTATGACAGTTAATCAGAGTAGCTCCAGGAAGACATCACAGAGCTCTGGAATAGGCGTCAAAATCTGAGATACTGTGAATTCTTAGAATTTTCCTTTCCTCCTACCTGAATTCTTCCCCCCCTGAACCTAAGTGGTAACTACCCTTTTGGTCTCTTGCTGAACCCATGTCTGTCCTGAATTTTCACTGCATGATTGCAGACCAAATGGCAGACCAAATGAATGCTCTTCATAGGATGAAATCCTGGACACTGAATATCTCAATCTAGACTAAAGAGAGAGGCATCTACTCTGTAAGGCAGAACAGTGTCCACTCCTAGCAGGAAAAAGCTACAAAAGAAAAAGCCCACTGACCTGATACATACCCTCTGCTCTAATGTTGGTGGGAAGTAGAAGAGGAGATTCTTAGAAAACTGCTATTCCAAAACACCAAATAGTCTCTACTACTCCCTCTTGTAACAGGATATCTTGATATCAAGCCCAGAACTAACAACTGCCCACTAAAAAATGTAAAAACAAAATGTAAAAGTAATGTAAAATATGTAAAAATAAAAATGTAAAAAATTGACCTTTGTTAAGCAAAGTATGCATAGATATTCTCTGTTGTTACTACTACTAAAACTCATAGAAGGTGCAACACATCTTATGTTTTCCTACAAAAGAACACCTGTGAAATTAGTTAAAATGGTAGATTCTGACTTAGCAGCCTAAGTTTCTGTATTTCTAACAATCTCCTTATGCCATCAATGTACTATACTGTCATTAGGAAAGAACCTTCACGCAGAACTTCAAAAGTACAGTCTGCATTTCAAGTTTACAAAACACTGAAAACAATGATCTATGGTGAGTGATTCATCCTCTGGTCATGTTTTGTCAGCACTAGAAATCTTGAATAAAACCTGGTTATTGATCAGAGCAATCTAGAACAGGTAAATTAGAAATTGTGGATAGAACCCTAGTAATCACATCTTTCAGAAGATGAATAAAAACAAATTAACAAATAAAAAAACCTCTTACATTCTGACCATGCTGATTATGAGAGGGAGAAGGGGAATGAATAAAATGAGTAGAGGGACCAAATGATGGTGGTAGATGGAAACTAGTCTTTTTTTGTTTTTGTTTTGTTTTTTGTCACATCCGGCAGCGCTCAGGGGTTACTCCTGGCTCTATGCTCAGAAATCGCCGCTGGCAGGCACAGGGGACCATATGGGATGCCGGGATTCAAACCACCGTCCTTCTGCATGAAAGGCAAACGCCTTACCTCCATGCTATCTCTCCGGCCCCGGAAACTAGCCTTTTGATGTTGACCATAATATTGTATATACAGATACTAAACATAAAACCGTATAACTGAGATGTATGTGATGCTATAAATCAATGTTATATCAAGAAAAAAATAAGGGGAGCCAGAGAGATAGCATGAAGGTAAGGCATTTGTCGTGCATGCAGAAGGTTGGTGGTTCGAATCCCAGCAACCCATATGGTTCCCTGAGCCTGCCAGGAGTGATTTCTGAGCATAGAGCCAGGAATAACCCCTGAGCGTTGCCGGGTGTGACCCAAAAACCAAAAAAAGAAAAAAAAAAGAAAGAAAAAAATAAGGCAAAGGAACGTAAGTTCTCAAGTTAGGTAGGAAAAATAATAGCACCCCTGAGATATGCATGGTTTAATATTTAAAACTTGTGATTGTCTCACAGAGAGAAACTGATTTTGCAGATGTAGTTGTTAAGCCAAAATAAAATTGAAAATATCTGTAAATATCTCAGCAGACAAAATCAGTTTGATCCTATAAACAAAGTATAATTTAGCTTAGTTTTTAAGATTAACTTAAAGTTGGGTCATTTCTTTCTTGTGCTTCTGTAAATCTTAAATAAAACTTATGAGTGTTTCTGAGTCAGGGAGATAGTACAGCAAGCAGGGAAGTTGCTTAAATGCTTTGAACTGGGTTCAATACCTGGCACCCATATGTTCCCCTGAACACTATCATGAATTATCCCTGAGCTTAGAGCCAGGAGTAAGCCCTGGGATGCCCCAGGTGTGGCCCAAAACCTAAACAAAATCCAAAAACACCAACTAAGAGTATTTTCAAAAATATATATGAAATTTCCTATCAGTAGCCAGCCGCTTATTTTGGAAGAAAATTTCACTATTAAACCCTATTAATTTCACTATTAAACTCGATTAATGTTAAGAACAAAACAGGTTACCATCTCATTATATAAGCATTATATAAAAACTATATATCATCATATATAAACTATATATAAACAGCATTCCCAACAGCAGCAAATGAGAGTACCTTTCTCCCACATCCCATGCATGCAGAGGGCATTTTTGTATTGTGTTTTTGTGTTCCTAGGGTATATCCCTAGAAGTGGTATAGCTGGATCATATGGCAGTTCAATTTCCAGTTTTTTTTTTTTTTTTTGGAGGAATCTCTATATTGTTTTCCAGAAAGGCTGGACTAGATGGCATTACCACCAGCAGTGAATGAGAATTCCTTTCTCTCCACATCCCCATCAGAACTGATTGTTCTTGTTCTTTGTGATGCATGCCTGTCTCTGGCACGAGATGGTAACTTGTTGTTTTGATTTGCATCTCCCTGATGATTAGTAATGTGGAGCATTTTTGTGCCTTTTGGCCATTTGTATTTCTTTTTTTAAAAAAATGAACTTGAGGGTGTGAGGGCTAGGGAGGAGGGCGGGTGGATCCTGGCTGCTGATTCTCCACGGAATCGTGGTTGGATCCTGAGCCTGGATCTCCCCGGCATGAGGCCTGGGGTGGCCCCAATGTCGAAGGCTTTCTCCGTTGCTTGGGCAGGCTGGGAGCCTTGGTAGGCCCTCAGCTGCACCCTCTCCTGCCCCCCCCCCGGCCTCCAGATGAGTCCAAATTTGGGGGTGTTGTTAGCTGCTCATTTTTCTAAGGCAGTCTCTGGCATTATCTTACTAGTCTACATATTCAAAACCGCATCGCCTATGTTAATACATCCCATCCTTAATTTATGTTGTGTGTGTGTAGAATGTCCACCTGGTATTCTGCCCTTTCGCACAACCCTCTAAAGCTGATTTCAATTTTCAACTCTATCACCCCCATCCTTCAGTACCCCCCATTTACCCTTTTCAACTACTGTTCTCTACATTCCTAATCACACACCGTGTTTCACTGAATTTAACAAACCCCAACTATATCAAAGGATATAAAATGTACACGTATGGCTTTGAATATTTTATATCTATTTTCTTTGACACCTAAATCTTACTAAATATTCTCGTAAACAGTGAAGATTTTCCCCCACTTTTTATCTTTTCTTCTCTTTGTGATCTTTTCAATAAGAAATATTCGGTGGAAGAGTCCCTCCGTTTAATTCCTATGTTTAAGCGCATCATGGGGAGTTTTATACATGTTCCTGCATCCCCCATAATGGCCTATAAAACCATGTGGCATTGTTCCTTGTTTGCATAGGCACATTCAAATGGGAAATACCTACACTCAAATAAATTCTTATCTAATAGACAATCTTGTAGTGCAATGGGGCCTTACACCCTGAACATTGGCATATTGACCTGCACAGCCTCTCCATTCACCCCTGAACTAGAAAAGCTATCTAGGAAAGACCCAAGATTTTTCACAACAACACCTGGAAGCAATCCTCTACCAGGAAAGACCCTACCGCTGCTCTGACATTGATCTACTCACAAGAGACTTCCCTTAACACTGAGAAGACCTAAGAACATCAACGACCTGCATACTGGACAGGGCTTTCTGCATTGCCCTTTAATTGTAAGGTGAAACGAGAGGACACTCTGCACCATCCTAACTGCAATATAGGATATGCAGATCCCAGGATCTTTAATACAGAAACATGATACCAACAACAGAGACATCGTGAAAAATAAAAGCGTGTTGGCACTATAGACAACGACTGGGATTGGGCAATCTAGTGTGCCTGGAGCCTAGAGCTGGTCTTATGCCAGGAAACATCAGAGGTTTGGTCCCCTTGTATTTAGGCCAAGGATTTTCCTTTCCATGATCCCCATATTTTGGAGGGCCGATGCAAACAATTATTGCCACTCCAGTGCCATTTTTACTGTACTCCTTTGACTCTTATCCTTAAAAAGAAGCACCCACTTTTGAGGCTAAC
>PVKC010023294.1:0-17306 GCA_004027635.1 Crocidura indochinensis
GAGTTACAGATTTCTAAAAATATACCATGAAACACAGAGAAGCTATGACCTTAGTTGTAAACAGGTCCTGCCTAGAACTTTACTGCTACGTCCCAGACCTAATCCTTTTAAGCACCTTCTATGAATCCACAAACACATTTGAAATCACTTATCTCAACATATAAACAGAGTCCAGGAATAGGCCTAAAATTTCTTTAATAACAAAGCAGTTGCTACCAAATCCAAGCAGTAGACTTTGTAAACCTAATTAAATAAGGGAGTTCCCTTGGTCACACCCAGAAATGCCTTTTGCTTTTGTGTCAATTTTTATGAGATTTGTCTTTTGTTTATTGCACCCCAAACCCACATAGCAGCAAAGGGTATTATTCGGTTTTGGGGATATAACATCATTCTCTGTACCTCTACTCTCTTTTCTGGTCAGCAGAAACAGAAATATTGGAAATATACAGTAAATCTTGGTCACACAGCTCTGGAACTTTTAAGCCTCCTTCATGGAGTGGAGCATAAATGATTTCACAGTCAGCGTTCCAAAGATAATTTTCATTCCATTTAAGCCATAGTGGTTTGCAAGAATAGTAAATGTAGCTCAGTTTGGATTTTGCTTTTGAGGCTGCTAAACAGGGCCAAAGAAATACCTACTAACTTGTGTTTTGTAGATGGAGTGGGCAGAGATTGTGGGAATCTTTTATTAGCAGTCTTGTCTCATCCTTGCATGTAAAGTTACAAGATTGTCCACTGTGAACTTACCCCTCTCCTGGGTGAATTCACACTGAGTGCTTCTCTAAGGTAATTTCAGAACCAAATTTCCTTTCTTTATTCCAAATAATGTTCCCAAGTGCTTACGTGAGTAGATCCATATGAAGAGATATATTCTTGAGAGTTAAGTGACTTTTCAAAGAAAAGAAAAGAAAAGAAATGAAATGAAATGAAATAAAAAGAAAAGAAGAGAAAGAGCCACAATATATTCTCATGCTTCTTTTAGGAAATTTATGAGATCCTAAGGATGAGGCAGAATGTCAAAGATGAAATCTGGGGTCTGGGCTTCACTGATTTACATGCTTAATGCCACTACAGACTTACTGTCATGCGCCTGACACATTAATATTATAATGGGAGTATTAGTAGCCAACTATAGCCCAGGGTATCTATGAGGCTCTAATAAAATGATATTGATGGATATTTATCAATATAACCTGTGTACAGATAATAAAAACACTTGGAAAATTTAAAGTTTTTAGCTATTATTATGGTTGTTATGATAACTAGAATTGTTTTAACATCATTTTTTACACAGTATTAGAAATGATTTTTCTTTTGGCCAATAGATATATGAAAAGATATTCTTCATGGTTTATCTTTTGGAGTATCTTAATCTAAACCAAAATGTTATAACAGTCCCACCTATAAGAATAGTCTATAAGGGGCCAGAGAGATAGCACAATGGCATTTGCCTTGTAAGCAGCTGATGCAGGACCTAAGGTGGTTGGTTCAAATCCCGGTGTTCCATATAGTCCCCTGTGCCTGCCAGGAGCTATTTCTGAGCAAGAGTAACCCCTGAGCAAGCTGGGTGTGGCCCCTAAACAAAACAAAACAACACAAAAAGAATAGTCTATATAAAAAAGCACTAGAAATATAGATATATGGCCACTATTAGTGGGAATGCAGTTTGTTGTAGTCATTATGGAAAACAGTACAGTTGTTTCTCAAAAAATTAAAGCTTGAACTACCATTTCTGAGTTTTAAATCTAAAAAAATATGAGATACTAATTTAGAGTTGTAAGTAGTCCTATTTTTATGACAGTATATTCACAATAGCCAAGATATAGAAATAATTTGTATCTACTGAAGAATAAATTTTTTAGAATAATTTTTATTTTGACCAAAGTGGATTACAAATGTTTCACATTAATATTTTAGGGACATTAAATCAGGGGCATCCCCACCACCGATGTTGTCCTTCCTGTACCCCTGTTCCCATCATGCATCTCAAATCCCCCTCCTTTGCCCTCCAGGCTGTTAGTATAAGTGGTCCTCTTTGTGTCTAGCTTGTTGTAGATTGAGTATCGATTCTGTTGTTGTTGACTTTGAATTTGGTGTTTAAGTCTGATCATTTTTTATTTCTACTCAATGTTCCTATGACTGTTTAGTCTTGGTATTCTCAATTATTCATTCTCCCCTTAATTTGTGAGGTGAAACAAAATAGTTCAAGTTATGTGGTTTTGTTTGAAGGAAAGACAAAAATAAAATGGGGCAGATATCAAACAAGCAAAAAACGGAAGGAGTCCTTCTAGAGGCTATAAATATCAATGTAAGAGAAGAAAGAGAAAAAGGAAGAAAAATATAACAATACAAGAAAATCAAAGAAAACCCCTGAAAAGCAACACAGCAATAAAGACAACAACCACACAATAAACATGGTCATAAAATAAAAACAAAGCATAGCACAAAAAAAGAAAAAACAAACAGCAATAATAAAACCCCCAAAAATATAATTTGTGCTTCTTTTTTCTTTTCTTTTTTTTTTTGAATGGGCACAGTAAATATTGGGAAGATTAGAAAGGGAATTCCCTTGGCCTAAGAGATACAGGATTTCTTCACCCTTTAAGTACACATGGGAATAACTACAGACTCTGTACATGTTCTTTTACTCTCCCCTAGGTCTTTTTTATTTTTTGTTTTTTTTTTGGGGGGCACACCTGTTTGATTATTCCTAAGCTCTCAGAAACTGCCCCTTGCTTGGGGGGACCATATGGGATGCCGGGGGATCGAACTGCTATCCTTCGTTGGCTAGTGCTTGCAAGGAAGGCACCTTACCTCTAGCACCACCTCTCTGGCCCCCTCCCCTAGGTCTTTTTGTGGTGTCTGGAAACTTTCTGCTCCATCGTGGATGATAAATTTAGGCCTCTGTAGCTAGACATCTTGGTATGTGCACACGTCGTAGGATGGAGTCTAGGATGGAGTCTTTCTTTAAGGCTCTAGAAGTTCTGTTCCATCATTGTTTTAATCAGTCTTCTGTAGTTGGTGGTCTTGGTTTTCGCACCAATCCTAAAATGAAGCCTAGGATAGAGTCTTTCATTATGTTTCCAGAAGTTCTGCTGGGTTGCAGTTGTCTCACTCAGACCTCTGGAATTAGAGATCTTGGTTGTTGTACAGGTCATAGGCCAAAGCCTAGACTAGGATCTTTTTTATGATCCCAGGATAAGTTCTGACCAGTCATGGTTATCACAGTCAGTCTTCTGTAGTTATTGATCTTGGCTTTTGCACAGGTCAAAGGATGACATGTCTTCTGATTTCATTTTATCATTAAGTGGTGAGGTAAGACAACCTGCTCTTAGATCAAGCTGTTGCCATTTTCTCATTGTCACGATATCATATCAAAACTGGCACATGTTAGTGTCATAGCAGTATTAAGAATGTCCCAGAGGGAGTTTGGTTCCTGGAGCTGTTGTGAAAAACTGTGTCGGCGGCATGTCTGAGATTTAGGATTTGGAATTGGATGGTCGCTGTCTAATCACATGGAGTCTAAGTTGGGTCCACATGACATATGTTCATATGTACATAGAGGGAGGGGCCCCAGGGCCCCTGTATTGTGAAATGTATGAGTTCTTATCCCTAGTAGATAAGAGCTTGTTTCTATACATAAAATTTCCCCTCTTAGTATGCCTTTGCAAAAAGAAATAGTGCTATAGTATATTGCTTGTGCAATATACTATAGCATCTCTGTCATCCATCATCTCTGTGCCCTGGTTTTGACCTGAGCTTTTATCCCAGGCAAGACTTTTTCTTGTAGGTTTTTGTACCAAGCAGAACCAAAACAGGTGAAGTTAAGGAAGAGAAGAAGCCAAAAATAAGACAAATATATATATATGTATATATATATACACACATTATATATACTCACATATGTAAAGGAAACTGATGACAGTATTGTTTCATTAATTATAATGTGTTTTTAGGAGTACGGTTTGTGTGAGTGTGTGTTTGTATGTGTGTGTGTGATGAGTTCTTAAATTACTGAGGCTGTATAATAAAAGAATGCTTTAGACATTTGACGTTCTGCATTTTAGTCTCTGCTGTGATACTTTACACGTATACTTCTCTCTCAACAACAAAATCTTATCTAACTTTGAACTTCCTACCACAAAAATAAAATTATATTAATATTTTCTTTATATGATTATATTTAATGGTTGATAAGCAAGTTGTATTTATTGTTGTGTAAAGGTAACTGGTAAAAAAAATGAAAAAGAAAACATTAATGGGTTGGGTGGAAGAAAACGTAGAAAGAGAATATGCACCAAGTTTATTTTAAGGACTCTATTTAGGGTGCTGAACCAACACATCAAACAATATATATTTAAGCTGCCTCAGATCTACTAACTGGAGTTAGTGACTAAGAACATTCGGCACAATGTTATATTGTTACTTCAACTAAGAGGATAAAAATGTAGCACAATTATTACATTCAATCATAAAATTCATCAAGATGTATTAAAAGCACTAAATATGGCTGCCTATCATTAGGAACAAGGCAACAGCAATTTCTTCAATAATAATGGAGCTGTATTTGTGCAAGTGGTACCTATACTGAGATTAGTAGGCTGAGACATGTTGCTTGATTGCTAGGCAACCAGAGACCTGCTTTTCAACAGGTTTGCATTAAGCAAACCACACTTCTGGTTCTACTTACATGATAGCCACGTGGAAATACTGGGGAACAGAGGAAGATTATGTAATGTGGAAAATGTGACAGTTGATTCTGTATAGTAAGATTTCATCTTTGGATCAGAAATTATTCAATAAGGATAATCTGCTAGTTATGGTTCTTGCTTAAATAAAAAAATGTTAGAGGAAACATATTGAATACTACCATGCAATATCTGTACCACAAGGTGAAGTTAAAACTTGGCACCTTTATGGTAATGTGATTCACATGAACAAAGTAGATCATTCTTGTTCAAGTTTAAAATTACAGTTCCAAAGATGGGATAACTCTATTTGGCTCTCATTCACCTGTTTGCCAGTTGCTTTTCATAAAGAGTTATTTGTAGCTTCAATTATACTAACTCAATAGTGCATTTCTCCTTAATCATATAAGAGAAATTCTCTGAAGTTCCCAGACAGATGTCAACACAGATACATTTCAGAGAATTCTGAATAGGAAATTAGCTTTGCACAAAGTTATCAAATAATCTATTTATTTATTCAGCAGTATTAAGTGCTTTTAGCTACAAGAGAGCTGATAAATAAAAGTCAGCAATTTAGTGTTTTGGTCTTATTTCCTTAAATATATAGCTCCATAATATAACAGAAATAACAAGCCAGAATCAGATTTACTTGGAAATAAATTTTCACCAGAATAGCTAGTACATTTAAATTACTTTTATGATTGTCTATAAGAACCACATTGCCTGAAAGTAAATAATAAATATAAAGTGACCACATGAAATACTAAAACTGGCTAATTATGTAACAGTTTGGAAAGTATCAGGAAAAGGAAAAGGGTGGGGTATGCAGATGTTTTTGAAAGATTTTGATCAATCTAATTGTGTGACATTTGGGGGCAATAGTAAGAAACTTAAGAGTATCAGAATAACTGTATCAGAATAATTGGGCATGATTAGTCATTGCTCACTCACACCATCAGTCATCATAACTGTTTTGACAAAAGTTAACCTTTGGCCATGTCTTTCTTCTTTTCTTCTGTTTCTACATGTGACTTTGTTAAAAGAACCAGTCAACACACCCAGACAATTGAACTCTTCACACCTGTCAATGGAAATGTTCATGAAGCTAACCAAGGCCAATATTTCATTTACTACTGTTGGAAACTAATGGGTATGAGTGAGAGAAAGATGCATACAGGAATTGCAGTGGTAGGACTTCTGGGCAGTTGCCTGGAACCCTGGCAAGGTGATTTATCCATGTCAATTATTGTGACCACTGAGCCAATATAGGCATCTGCCAGGTCATGGCCAAACTCTTTTCTCACTCTATGATACATGGGTTTGGTCCAGACCAGACACTCTGGCTATATTTTACAATAATGTAAAACGACTTGTCCCATAAATGTTGGTTTGTCCATGTCAGAGATATCTTTCCTGATGTTTGGAAGATCATTCAAGGACAAATAAATGTCTAGGTAAAATAAAGGAGAAAGTATCCAAAAAGGGTCTAAGTAACCAAGGAATTCATATAAATATACAAAGAATTTTTTAAAGTACCTGAATGCATCCTCACATGATCAACTCAATAATTTCCACCACTTAGTCATGAATTCTCTCTCTAAAACAGACCAGAACAGTAAAGAGAGAAACAAGTTATATGACTTATGTAACCACCCAGATTTTCTCAAATATTTGTCGAGAAATTTCTGTTTTAGGCACAAAGTTAGGGATTAAATAGTAGATGAAGGAATAATAAAAACATTCATGGTCCTTTCTTTTTCTGAAAATTTAGGATTTTTCTTATGTAAATCTTAACAAATGGCAGGGTGCTTATAAAAAAAAGTACACCCTAGTAGTCAGGTTATATAAAAGTAACACAAGGATGGTTAAATGACAATAAATATATTAATCTAATTAACAATAGTACTAGATCAAAGGAGAACAACACATGATCATTTTTGTATGACTTCCAAGTCATTTGATTAGTGAGCATTAGCCAATAAAAATTGTTTATAAATTATAGGTATTACTTGAAAAGGACATTTATAGCCCTAAAATATGTAAAAATCAGATATTTACTAATTGAACAAAATTATAAAATATATAAAACAAACTAAGCCAAAAATGTAAAAAATATACAAAGAAAATATTAGCATTTTATTTCTAAAAAGAACATTTGAGTTGAGAAAAACCATATCATTAATTTGGGTTGAAATATAAAATATTATAGAGACATTAATTCACCCTTAAGTCAATCAATTATATGTAGTCTTAATTTTAATACTTAGGCTTTTCCATTTTCCTTCCTTTTTTTCAAAATTGACAAGCTAATTTGAAGGTCTGCATGGAAACAAAATCAATATAATAAAATAAAAACGTAAATAGCTAAATTTGGAAAAATAAGAGATGTGGTGACAGGACTATCTCAAATGGAGATTTAATGTACAATTACAGCAATTAAACAATTTCATTCTGACATTGACAAAAGTAAATGGTCTAAGGTCTGGGAATAAAATGTTAAAGATACAAGTTGACTCATATGAAATAGGAAATCTTAAGCTATAGAAGAAAACACATTATTCAAACAAATAATTTTATGAAGTTTTTCTGAAGCAATATCAATTCTTCCATTAGATACTTTTTAACCTTTGAATTGTCTAATGGAAGAATTTATATAACCATATATGTACATATCTCTCTTTTATATATGTATATATATTTATATAATTGACCTGGAAACTGTATAGTAATTTTGGCACATACCTGGTATATACCATACCCAGATTCATTCCCCGGAGCCACAGAGTTCCCCTGAATTTCTGGGGGTAGGCCAGTAGCAGGCCTGGAGATCCTCACCTCTAGCACCAGGAAATGGCCTAAGTAATCATAGGCACCACAAAGTCTAAGCTGCACAGATCCCTTCTATTGCACTGATGGCCAAGAATTGCCACAAGGACCTCTGGGTTATTGAATAGTAATTGCGAAAATCCCTTCCAAAATATTTAGTTTTTTTTTTTTTTCCGGCCACACCTGGTGACGCTCAGGGGTTCCTCCTGGCTATGCTCTCAGAAATCGCTCCTGGCTTAAGGGACCATATTGGATGACAGGGAATCGAACTGTGGTCCATCCTAGTATAGCATGCACAAGGCAGACACCTTACCGCTTGTGCCACCACTCAGGCTCCATCTTCCAATGTATTTAAATGATGAAATTGATAAACAATTTGAAGGAGCAAAACAGAATGTGAGATATTAAACATAAAAGCCAGAGAGGAAATACATGATCAATTATTAGTCATCAAAATTTGGGATAGAGAAATAGTTTAGCAGTAATTTGCTTACCTTGCACAATGTCAACCTGGGTTAGATCTCTTGGAACTTCTTTGATGTGCTAGGAATGATCCCCTGATAACTAAACCAGGAATAAGCCCTGAGTACTGATGGTTGTGGTTCCAAAAAAATCAAAAATTAAAACTTTTGTATGTCAGAGATTATCTGGGAAATATACTTTCAATAAATACAATAATATAATTTAAATAATATTAAAGAAAATATATAAATCAGAAAGAGCAATAGTATTAAGAATTGGGAATGGGGATAAATGTGCTTTCAACTTGTTTTTTAATTTAATTAAAGAACATATATCATATAGTTGACATAGTTGATCATAATACATTTGTTTCCAGGTAAATGGGTACAAAATTATTTTTAAAAACAGAAGAAAAGGAAAGAAGAGAAGAAAAATAAGAAGTGCAATGACAAATAAATTTATTTTTATTTTTTTTTTTTTTAAATTTTTTTGGGGGGTCACACCCGGCAGTGCTCAGAGGTTACTCCTGGCTCCATGCTCAGAAATTGCTCCTGGCAGGCATGGGGGACCATATGGGGCACCAGGATTCGAACCGATGACCTTTTGCATGAAAGGCAAATGCCTTACCTCCATGCTATCTCCCGGGCCCCAATGACAAATAAACTTATAAAAAAAAAAGTATTGTATCTCCAATGTTGTCATTAAGTCATTGTCAGAAGGTTTCCTAAGCTCTTGTTACTAACTGACCATCTGTTACTTCATTTGTTGCTGAACATTAGATGACTTCAGCTACACATTGTCATCTAAATTATTGTGTTTCTATAGGGATGGCAGTATTAAACAAAAAAGGAGATGTTATTTAAAGTGTTAATATGATCCAGGAATTCTAAGCATTATTGATGATATAGCAGCTTTTCTGAGGTGTGTTTTTAGCTACTAGGTCTTTTGGATGTACAAGAAGGTATGTGTGTTGGGGAAGATGATGGGGTAATGGTGGTTGCCACACTCACTCCAAAAGTGTCCTGGTGATATCAGCCCAAATACCAGCATGGCTGGAGGTTTGGTCAGATTGGTGTTCCTGCAGAGAGCCATAAAGGAGTGGTGAAGCAAGGCCATAGGCAAAGCAGCAATGTTAGTGATCGGTTCAGCGGGCAAAACTTCAGCAGGAGATGGGGAACTAGGTTCACCCTCTCCTCTGATGATGAGGCACTAGAATTTGTGTTGGTATGTTTTGTCTCATATATCTCTTCAAGAGATGTACTTGCCTTATGTCCAAAGAAGAAAGTCACTTATTCCTGGGGAAAATATGTTTCAATTTTTTTCTAAAATCGTTTTTTAAGTTTAATATCTTTATTTAAGCATCATGTTTATAAACATGTTTGTAGTTGGATTTCAAGATGTATATTCAATTTGTAATGGAACATATAAATATATCATACAATAATATAATTATGTACTTTTATAAATATACAGATTAATTTATTAATGGATATAAATACTTAGCTTATTCAGAAACAAGAAAACAATAATTTTGCCTATTAAATGGCAAAGATAAAAATCTTTAGTAATAAACAATGTGGTCAAAAGGTAGCTTCTAACAGACTCTATTGGTGTGTTACATATTACTACAGACTCTTTTGTGGGGTGGTACCATATGGGATGCTGGGGATCATATCTTGAAACTGCCTGCAAGGCAAATACCTTACCTACTCACTATTATTCCAGCCCCACTACATACTCTTTATGGAACAGTTTGAGAATGTGTCTAATTTTAAAGGGACATATTTTACCCAGAAATTTTGCTTTTAGAATAAAATTTATTAAAATAATATACTTATTTACTTACTCTAAGTGGAACAAACTTAGTCATATGATAGCTTATCATCACTCCAACTAAAATAGGATACAACTTACATATCTGCCTTTAGGAGACACTGAATAAACATATACAAAGTCTTAATGTAATAACACCTTTCCCCCCCATCCAAATATACTGATTTTCTGATAAAAAGAAGATAATTCCCTAGTTTTTAATTAATTAATTTATTTATTTATTAGTTTTGGGGCCACACCCAGTGACTCTCAGGGGTTATGGCTATGTGCTCAGAAATCGTTCCTGGCTTTGGGGACCATATGGGGAATCGAATCGAGGGCTGCCCTGACTCAGCTGTATGCAAGGCAAATGTACTATTGCTGCACTATCGCTCCAGCCCCTATTTTTAATTTTTTAAGTTTTTTTGTTTTGGGGGGTTGGGACACACCCAGTGATGCTCAGGGATTACTCCTGACTATGCACTTAGAAATCACTCCTGGCTTGGGACTCTCCTAGTTTTCTGCTCTGTGCTTCTAAACAAAGATTGCCCTGGAACCAGTAGTGTTTCGAACAAAGGATGGCTAACTAAAAATGTTGTTAGAAACTTTCATCTTATATAAACAAATCAACTGTTGATCTTTGTAAAATATGCTTAGCTGGTGATCTAGTTTTTCAAGACTGAAAAAAAGCTTCAAAAATACTTCCCAAACTTGCAAAACTAGTTATAAAACTAGTTACTTCCTAAACTAGTTATGTGAAATACAGCATTTCTTTCTATGATCTTAGATATTTTCTAAAAAATGTCAGATACATTTGTAAATGAGTGCTTTAATTAAAACTACATTTTATAATTTCAAAAATCATAAAACTTTAATATAATAAGGGTGGTATTACCATGATAAATTGGAGGTGACAAAAATTTCCATTACAATTTATTCTCTGGAAATGCTTGGAGTTCAGATTTTAAAGAGACTGAAAGAAAAACAAGCACCTGAATGTGATGTATTACAGATGGAATTTGATATTTAAGGATAGCCCATAGATTTTATATAACAGGGCCACCCTCATTTATATTTAAACATAGCCCCACCTAATTAGAAAATGATTGCTCTGTAATAAGAATTGTAAAATTGCTTAAAGCCTCATTTTTCATATGTCAGGTTTTAACAAAGCAATTAAAAATGCAAAAGCAAAATAAGTACAATGCCAAAATACAGTCACAATCTTGTTTAAAATCTCATTTGAGAGGGTTTTTTTTCAGCTCTTTCTGGGCATCCAGTGCTTGGTACCATTATGTCTATAAGGCCTCCTAATAATAGTCAGATGTTTCTACTTGGACTTAATGATGACAGGAATCAGTCAGTTTTTTTTGTTATGCTGTAAAATCAGATGCCAATTAGTAATCAAAACCAAAGACTAACAAGAACAATTTATTTTAAGTATATAATTAGGAACTCAATAAAATATAGTTTGTAGATGTTGGTCAAATTTTTTTATTAATTAATTTTTCCTGGGTTTAATAAATAGTAATTTTTGTTCTGGAAATATTGGATTGTGTAATCTAATACAAATTGAAGTTAAAAAATGACCAATTTATATCTGTGACAAATGTTCAGTTCACTCATAACATCTCAGAATAAGACAATTATGAGTCAGACTGAATTATCATTATTTATTAATTTATATTATTGATAAATATAAAATATCAATATCCATGATCAAAATATCTTTTCTTAGTCTACAGAGAGAAGCTTCATTGAAACCTTTGAAAAGAAATTATGTCCTATTACTTGCATCTGTCCAGAGAATTTCTAGGATGGGTGAGAAAGTGGGCCAGCATTTCTACAAAAAGGCAGAAAACATCCTACCTCAGGAAGGAAAGGCTCTGGATTTTTATTTGGCTCAGAGAGGAGTGGGTTTGATGATTTGAATAAATTTATGAATCTCTGGGCAATTCATTTCTCTTTTGAGAAAGAGGAGTTGAATTAGGTTGCCAATGATTTTTATAAAGCTCTTATTCTGTTAAGAATTCTGTTAAGAATTCCATGTCTTTGCATGGAAACAAATTGAAGAAATAGGTCATATTGTCAGTGACACTCCACATGTCTGGGAAGAAACTTTATCTTATTATGTTTATTTTGTTAAGAAATTTTATTTTCAGCATGAAAAATAAATATAAAATTCCATAAGTTAAAAAATCTTTTCTTTAAGTATTATTTGGAATTCATGATGCTTCTCCTCTTAAATGTTTTTCCCTAGGTTTGCTTATTAAAAGAAGCATTTATAATTCATGAACAACGAACAATCCTAGTAGTCTGAGTGTGGTTTATATTTAAAAGTAACTAGAATTTTTACAAAAAAGTTAACTCTTTGTTTGAATCATTAAATAAATAAGATAAGCCTGATATGTCTTCTTAACTAATCATCAAACAAGTCATCAAAAACTAAGAGGAATCCTGTATAAAAACAAAGAGCTATGTTAAGTTGTTCTTATTGTGCTATTATGGAGTAATGTGAGTTGCAAAAAAATGATAATCAATTTTAATTCATCAAATAGACAATCATATATATTAAAGTAACATCATTTCTTGTATAACATGTATTTTTCTGAAAACTGCTAAATGGAAAAAATGTATTGTGCTTTTCTGATACAGTCTGCACTTCAGAATAACCAAGTCAGGAAGAGGGAATAGCCTTCACAAAATATGCATAATTAAAATGAAATGGTAGATGAAGATAATTGCTATTTTGCAAACATAATAAAATAATTATAGATAGCATTAAAATTATAATGATGAAAAAGAGAGGTTTTTTGTAAAACTCTTCTTTGTGAAGGAGAGAGATCATGTTGAAAGCATGCAAATTAATTATTTCATCTTTAAAATTAAGTCAAGCACACAATATGGTTTTCAAGAAACAGTAAACTAGAATGTATCATAGTCCCTAGTTATCCATAGTTTAACTAGTAACTTCCCCTGTATGCCTACAGCCATGGATAGTTTGTTTATATACCATTTTTTTCATGTAAATAAATGCTAATAATTTAATTCAGATTAGGCACAGTACAATATCAATACTGTAAATAGCTAAGCATAAATAGAACAATCATGAAGTCCATTGTGATAAAAATAACATGAATATAGTTAGTTCCAAAATATCTTATTGCTTGTATCATTTTGGGCCATGGCTGGTCATGGGTAACTGAAATCATAGCAACAAAACCAGGGATAAGAAGGACTACTCCAAACAATGCCATCTAGCTTGCAGTCTTGCCTAAAAGAATAAACTTACATACAATTAAGTCTTTATGTCTAATCGTCTAAGAAGAAATTCAGGTGGCTGAACAATCTGAGGCACAGCATAATGAAATAAAGCAATCAATACTTGTGGAGATGAGGTTCAAAGGGATCATCATTTACCAACGTGGTACAATTTTTATAAAGAATAATATAGAGACTTCTTTAAAGCACTAATAAGATTTCCAAATGACTCAATTACTGGCCATCAATCCCAAGAACACTAGAATATTAATTTGTAGGGTTATATCCCACATGTGTCCACTACGGCATTTTTACAATAGTCTATATCTGAAAATATGTCAAGTATCCAACAGCAGATGAGTAGAGAATGAATTATTGTGACAAAATATAGAATCTTGCTATTTGATGCATTTTAGCTGAGAAATTGGAGGGTACCATGAGAAGGGAAGTGAATCTGAGGGAAGATATTGATATTACTCATTACTCGGTTGATATTACTCATATGTGCAGTATAAAGAAATAAGGCAAGGAATGATTCAATCCCCTTGAACTGAAAAACTGAGATATGCCAACAGAATGGTAAACTGAGGGGGTTGTAAAAAAAGCTTTGGGCAATGGTGGAGGGATAATGATATTTTGATAGTGCTTGTGGTTTAGTAGTATTGCAAGTATAAAAGAATATATGGAAATTATTGCTAACCATGTCGCCTCAAAAAATAACTGGAAAAAAGTAAATGATTGAACAATGAAGCAATCAGACAAATCTAGATGCCTAGTTCTTTATAGATGAGGCATATGTTTCACCAACAAATGACTTATGTAAAAAGGGAGGAAAAGAACTTCTATTGAAGAGATTTCGGAAACAAACCACATTGAAACCATATGTAGACCAACCTTTTATAGACTTCTTTGAAATTGGAAATTATATATTAGAGATGATATCAAGAATATTCTGCTAATTTAGTAGGAGTGATAAGAGCATAGTATCCTATGTCCATTTGTAGATCCATGATAAAGGATGCTGATTTGTTGGGAGAGGGTCAATACCCATTTCTTGAACAGTGATACTAGATTCTGTGGCAGGTACTTCACGTGCACTCATTAATGTTAATAGTAATATAAATCAGTCATTATAATTAGAAGTTATTTTTTGGCTTCTGCTATGGTCCAGGTGATATATTTTAAATTTTAACAAACAAAATTTCTAATTTTATTGCTAATTTTTTACTTGAGGTTTTGTCTGAAGGAGTCCAGGGCTTACTCATAGTTCTGTTCTTAGGGTCATCACTGGCAGTGCTTGGAGAATCATAAGCATCACCAGATCATAGTCAAAGAAGCTGCATACATGAGAAATGTCTTATTTCCTATACTATTTCTCCAATCTATTCTTTTATTATTAGTAACTAACTCCTGGTTCTTTGTTGCCTTTGCTACTTTTACATACACAAATATTTAATAATTGCTGACTATCATTTTGGTTATCACTAAAAATTGCCATAATTTGTTTTGGATAAAATGGAAGTATAGAAGTGCCTCTGACTCAATGCCTTAGCTTTCCATAAGGACTTCATAATAATTTTTCTTGAACATCATTTTTTGGGAAAACTTTTGCTTTGCTCCTACTTCAGCACACTTCTCAGTGTTTTTAATCTCATTAGGGTCCTACAGATTTACTGGTGCATAATAAATTCTTCAGTACGTTTGCTAATTGTAAAAAGAGCTGATACAAATACTTTCTTGTCTGTAGTCTCCTGAGCCTTAGATGTTTGAAGAGTGAAAAAGTGTGTTTTTTTAAAATAGAACCAAAATGCTTCCACAGACATTAAAACTATTCAATATGTAGTCACTGGAAGATTTCTAATTTTCTTAAACTAAAACATTTTTTAAAAGAAATAATTTTTGGATGCAGGCAACTGAATTTAAAAATGATTCCAAACCTCTGTTTTCTTTAAGTCAAACTATTGTGTATAAGAGTCTAAGAATATCCAGTGATATAATATTGTAGATGAGATTTGGCCACCTTTCATAGTGGGAGTTCCATGGAAAAGAAAGAAGAACATTTAAAAGTATTATCTACTGAAAGTTGCGTTGTCAGTAAGCAATGAGAAGGCAATCAGTTAATTTACTAAATAAAGAGCAGTAGAGTAACCTAATTATTTAAATATTTTTCATATTTTCTTGGACTTGAGCACTAAATAGCTGTGTCCTCTGTCAATATATGAATTTTTAAAGAACTTTAGGAGAATTTCCTGGAGACTGTGAGTAAAAACATAGCAACTAAACACTATTTTGAGGTCTATTCCAAGGATCTTTATCCTATCATTCTAGTTCAAACAATGGCCTTGAAAAATACCAAATTCATGACCAAAACAAACAGTAAACTCTGTGCCCTTTCTCTATGTCCCCGGGACTTGGTTTTCTATAAAATATTGAACTGTGGTCGATTCCATGAAGAATATTTTTTTCTTTGCACGTAATTGTTTCTAGTTGTTTCTTTTTCTTATTTGTCCCACATGGTGAACTCCTGTTTGCTCTCAAAAGTGTTGCTCAAGCTCGAGTTCCCTTCTCTGTGCAGCCATTCTTATTTTTTTAATTTTTAAATCTTTAATTTGTGGACCCATTCTTAACCTCCTGCTTCACCAGCAAAGCACAATACTCCCTTCTCTGCACTTGTCACCTACAGTTTGATATTTGTCTGTTGCTCTCTCTGCCAGGGCAGCCAAAAGTGACCCCTGAGTCAGATCTGCCTGGTTCCTTATTCTGTGAATTTTGAACACTCAAAATGAATAATACATTTTCAAATTGTTGGACAAAGGAAAATACAAAAAAACCCTATAATTTCATGAAATGTTAAACTTACCTGGGATTATATAACATGTCCTAGGTTTCTTTCACCCAATAATGGCAACACTGAGGAAGGGATTTTTGAATTGTATTCATTGCAGTACTATTTACAATATCCAGACTCTGGAAACAACTAAGATGCCATTCAATAGATGAATGGCTAAAGAAACTGTGGTACATGTACATAATGGAATATTATGCAGCAGTCAGGAGAGATGAAGTCATGAAATTTTCCTATACTTGGATGTACATGGAATCTATTATGCTGAGTGAAAGTCAGAGGGAGCAAGAGAGACACAGAATAGTCTCACTCATCTATGGGTTTTTAAGAAAAATGAAATATATTGAAATAATTTTCAGAGATAAGTGCTGGAAGAATTGGCTCAAGATATGAAGCTCACCACAAAGAGTGGTGAACGCAGTTAGAGAAATAACTACACTAACACTATCATCACCATCTTAATAAGTGAGAGAAATAGAATGCATATTTCGAATATAGGCAGGGGTTGGGAAGAAGGGAGGGCATTAGAGGTGGGAATGTTGCACTGGTGAAGAGGCATGTTCTGTTTATGACTGAAACCCAACTATGATCATGCTGGTAATTATGGTGCTTAAAGATTTTATATTAAAAAACAATAATGGCAGCACTTATTTACTGCCACAGAGAACAAATATATCCTGCAAAACCTAAGAAATTTCCTTTTTGGTCCTTAACCAGGATACTCTAGCCAACATTTGCCATAATACAGGGACCATCATGTCAGGTGGCTAAAATTTCTCATTATAACAAGCTGCTTATTGTGCTCTAAAGTCCTTAGATCATCTTATTTCACCTTCAACAGCTCTATGAGGTAGCAGTTACTATCCTTTCCATTTCATAGATGAGGAAGTTGAGTGTATGAATTTTGAGAACTTCTAACTTCTAAAGCAGTCTGTGATTATGTTATGCAATCTAGGTTTGTCTATCTCCAGCTGGATCTTACTGGGTAGAGTGATGCTGGTCATTGTCTCAGGGCACTGAGGGTAGTGCCTCAATGTGTTGAATTTTCTCCCTGCTGCCCTGAATTGTCTTCCTGTTTAGGAAAAGGAATTTGCTCTTTCTCTCTTTCTCTCTATCTCTCATGAAGGCTCCCATTAGTTTTGTTGAGTAGAGTAAAACAAACTGCTGGTGGAAAAACTTGTATAATAATGATACTTCTTGAATGTATCTCCTGAAGCACAAAAGTGGAGGAGTCGGGGGCCAGGCGGTGGCGCTGGAGGTAAGGTGCCTGCCTTGTCTGCACTAGCCTTGAACGGACCGATGTTCGATCCCCCAGCTCCCATATGGTCCCCCAAGCCAGGAGTGACTTCTGAGTGCATAGCCAGGAGTAACCCCTGAGCATCACTGGGTATGGCGCAACCTCCCCCCCCCCC